>CM037160.1:44494298-44566798 GCA_020921065.1 Vaccinium darrowii | reverse complement strand
AACCCTAAACCCTAAACCCTAAACCCTAAACCCTAAACCCTAAACCCTAAACCCTAAACCCTAAACCCTAAACCCTAAACCCTAAACCCTAAACCCTAAACCCTAAACCCTAAACCCTAAACCCTAAACCCTAAACCCTAAACCCTAAACCCTAAACCCTAAACCCTAAACCCTAAACCCTAAACCCTAAACCCTAAACCCTAAACCCTAAACCCTAAACCCTAAACCCTAAACCCTAAACCCTAAACCCTAAACCCTAAACCCTAAACCCTAAACCCTAAACCCTAAACCCTAAACCCTAAACCCTAAACCCTAAACCCTAAACCCTAAACCCTAAACCCTAAACCCTAAACCCTAAACCCTAAACCCTAAACCCTAAACCCTAAACCCTAAACCCTAAACCCTAAACCCTAAACCCTAAACCCTAAACCCTAAACCCTAAACCCTAAACCCTAAACCCTAAACCCTAAACCCTAAACCCTAAACCCTAAACCCTAAACCCTAAACCCTAAACCCTAAACCCTAAACCCTAAACCCTAAACCCTAAACCCTAAACCCTAAACCCTAAACCCTAAACCCTAAACCCTAAACCCTAAACCCTAAACCCTAAACCCTAAACCCTAAACCCTAAACCCTAAACCCTAAACCCTAAACCCTAAACCCTAAACCCTAAACCCTAAACCCTAAACCCTAAACCCTAAACCCTAAACCCTAAACCCTAAACCCTAAACCCTAAACCCTAAACCCTAAACCCTAAACCCTAAACCCTAAACCCTAAACCCTAAACCCTAAACCCTAAACCCTAAACCCTAAACCCTAAACCCTAAACCCTAAACCCTAAACCCTAAACCCTAAACCCTAAACCCTAAACCCTAAACCCTAAACCCTAAACCCTAAACCCTAAACCCTAAACCCTAAACCCTAAACCCTAAACCCTAAACCCTAAACCCTAAACCCTAAACCCTAAACCCTAAACCCTAAACCCTAAACCCTAAACCCTAAACCCTAAACCCTAAACCCTAAACCCTAAACCCTAAACCCTAAACCCTAAACCCTAAACCCTAAACCCTAAACCCTAAACCCTAAACCCTAAACCCTAAACCCTAAACCCTAAACCCTAAACCCTAAACCCTAAACCCTAAACCCTAAACCCTAAACCCTAAACCCTAAACCCTAAACCCTAAACCCTAAACCCTAAACCCTAAACCCTAAACCCTAAACCCTAAACCCTAAACCCTAAACCCTAAACCCTAAACCCTAAACCCTAAACCCTAAACCCTAAACCCTAAACCCTAAACCCTAAACCCTAAACCCTAAACCCTAAACCCTAAACCCTAAACCCTAAACCCTAAACCCTAAACCCTAAACCCTAAACCCTAAACCCTAAACCCTAAACCCTAAACCCTAAACCCTAAACCCTAAACCCTAAACCCTAAACCCTAAACCCTAAACCCTAAACCCTAAACCCTAAACCCTAAACCCTAAACCCTAAACCCTAAACCCTAAACCCTAAACCCTAAACCCTAAACCCTAAACCCTAAACCCTAAACCCTAAACCCTAAACCCTAAACCCTAAACCCTAAACCCTAAACCCTAAACCCTAAACCCTAAACCCTAAACCCTAAACCCTAAACCCTAAACCCTAAACCCTAAACCCTAAACCCTAAACCCTAAACCCTAAACCCTAAACCCTAAACCCTAAACCCTAAACCCTAAACCCTAAACCCTAAACCCTAAACCCTAAACCCTAAACCCTAAACCCTAAACCCTAAACCCTAAACCCTAAACCCTAAACCCTAAACCCTAAACCCTAAACCCTAAACCCTAAACCCTAAACCCTAAACCCTAAACCCTAAACCCTAAACCCTAAACCCTAAACCCTAAACCCTAAACCCTAAACCCTAAACCCTAAACCCTAAACCCTAAACCCTAAACCCTAAACCCTAAACCCTAAACCCTAAACCCTAAACCCTAAACCCTAAACCCTAAACCCTAAACCCTAAACCCTAAACCCTAAACCCTAAACCCTAAACCCTAAACCCTAAACCCTAAACCCTAAACCCTAAACCCTAAACCCTAAACCCTAAACCCTAAACCCTAAACCCTAAACCCTAAACCCTAAACCCTAAACCCTAAACCCTAAACCCTAAACCCTAAACCCTAAACCCTAAACCCTAAACCCTAAACCCTAAACCCTAAACCCTAAACCCTAAACCCTAAACCCTAAACCCTAAACCCTAAACCCTAAACCCTAAACCCTAAACCCTAAACCCTAAACCCTAAACCCTAAACCCTAAACCCTAAACCCTAAACCCTAAACCCTAAACCCTAAACCCTAAACCCTAAACCCTAAACCCTAAACCCTAAACCCTAAACCCTAAACCCTAAACCCTAAACCCTAAACCCTAAACCCTAAACCCTAAACCCTAAACCCTAAACCCTAAACCCTAAACCCTAAACCCTAAACCCTAAACCCTAAACCCTAAACCCTAAACCCTAAACCCTAAACCCTAAACCCTAAACCCTAAACCCTAAACCCTAAACCCTAAACCCTAAACCCTAAACCCTAAACCCTAAACCCTAAACCCTAAACCCTAAACCCTAAACCCTAAACCCTAAACCCTAAACCCTAAACCCTAAACCCTAAACCCTAAACCCTAAACCCTAAACCCTAAACCCTAAACCCTAAACCCTAAACCCTAAACCCTAAACCCTAAACCCTAAACCCTAAACCCTAAACCCTAAACCCTAAACCCTAAACCCTAAACCCTAAACCCTAAACCCTAAACCCTAAACCCTAAACCCTAAACCCTAAACCCTAAACCCTAAACCCTAAACCCTAAACCCTAAACCCTAAACCCTAAACCCTAAACCCTAAACCCTAAACCCTAAACCCTAAACCCTAAACCCTAAACCCTAAACCCTAAACCCTAAACCCTAAACCCTAAACCCTAAACCCTAAACCCTAAACCCTAAACCCTAAACCCTAAACCCTAAACCCTAAACCCTAAACCCTAAACCCTAAACCCTAAACCCTAAACCCTAAACCCTAAACCCTAAACCCTAAACCCTAAACCCTAAACCCTAAACCCTAAACCCTAAACCCTAAACCCTAAACCCTAAACCCTAAACCCTAAACCCTAAACCCTAAACCCTAAACCCTAAACCCTAAACCCTAAACCCTAAACCCTAAACCCTAAACCCTAAACCCTAAACCCTAAACCCTAAACCCTAAACCCTAAACCCTAAACCCTAAACCCTAAACCCTAAACCCTAAACCCTAAACCCTAAACCCTAAACCCTAAACCCTAAACCCTAAACCCTAAACCCTAAACCCTAAACCCTAAACCCTAAACCCTAAACCCTAAACCCTAAACCCTAAACCCTAAACCCTAAACCCTAAACCCTAAACCCTAAACCCTAAACCCTAAACCCTAAACCCTAAACCCTAAACCCTAAACCCTAAACCCTAAACCCTAAACCCTAAACCCTAAACCCTAAACCCTAAACCCTAAACCCTAAACCCTAAACCCTAAACCCTAAACCCTAAACCCTAAACCCTAAACCCTAAACCCTAAACCCTAAACCCTAAACCCTAAACCCTAAACCCTAAACCCTAAACCCTAAACCCTAAACCCTAAACCCTAAACCCTAAACCCTAAACCCTAAACCCTAAACCCTAAACCCTAAACCCTAAACCCTAAACCCTAAACCCTAAACCCTAAACCCTAAACCCTAAACCCTAAACCCTAAACCCTAAACCCTAAACCCTAAACCCTAAACCCTAAACCCTAAACCCTAAACCCTAAACCCTAAACCCTAAACCCTAAACCCTAAACCCTAAACCCTAAACCCTAAACCCTAAACCCTAAACCCTAAACCCTAAACCCTAAACCCTAAACCCTAAACCCTAAACCCTAAACCCTAAACCCTAAACCCTAAACCCTAAACCCTAAACCCTAAACCCTAAACCCTAAACCCTAAACCCTAAACCCTAAACCCTAAACCCTAAACCCTAAACCCTAAACCCTAAACCCTAAACCCTAAACCCTAAACCCTAAACCCTAAACCCTAAACCCTAAACCCTAAACCCTAAACCCTAAACCCTAAACCCTAAACCCTAAACCCTAAACCCTAAACCCTAAACCCTAAACCCTAAACCCTAAACCCTAAACCCTAAACCCTAAACCCTAAACCCTAAACCCTAAACCCTAAACCCTAAACCCTAAACCCTAAACCCTAAACCCTAAACCCTAAACCCTAAACCCTAAACCCTAAACCCTAAACCCTAAACCCTAAACCCTAAACCCTAAACCCTAAACCCTAAACCCTAAACCCTAAACCCTAAACCCTAAACCCTAAACCCTAAACCCTAAACCCTAAACCCTAAACCCTAAACCCTAAACCCTAAACCCTAAACCCTAAACCCTAAACCCTAAACCCTAAACCCTAAACCCTAAACCCTAAACCCTAAACCCTAAACCCTAAACCCTAAACCCTAAACCCTAAACCCTAAACCCTAAACCCTAAACCCTAAACCCTAAACCCTAAACCCTAAACCCTAAACCCTAAACCCTAAACCCTAAACCCTAAACCCTAAACCCTAAACCCTAAACCCTAAACCCTAAACCCTAAACCCTAAACCCTAAACCCTAAACCCTAAACCCTAAACCCTAAACCCTAAACCCTAAACCCTAAACCCTAAACCCTAAACCCTAAACCCTAAACCCTAAACCCTAAACCCTAAACCCTAAACCCTAAACCCTAAACCCTAAACCCTAAACCCTAAACCCTAAACCCTAAACCCTAAACCCTAAACCCTAAACCCTAAACCCTAAACCCTAAACCCTAAACCCTAAACCCTAAACCCTAAACCCTAAACCCTAAACCCTAAACCCTAAACCCTAAACCCTAAACCCTAAACCCTAAACCCTAAACCCTAAACCCTAAACCCTAAACCCTAAACCCTAAACCCTAAACCCTAAACCCTAAACCCTAAACCCTAAACCCTAAACCCTAAACCCTAAACCCTAAACCCTAAACCCTAAACCCTAAACCCTAAACCCTAAACCCTAAACCCTAAACCCTAAACCCTAAACCCTAAACCCTAAACCCTAAACCCTAAACCCTAAACCCTAAACCCTAAACCCTAAACCCTAAACCCTAAACCCTAAACCCTAAACCCTAAACCCTAAACCCTAAACCCTAAACCCTAAACCCTAAACCCTAAACCCTAAACCCTAAACCCTAAACCCTAAACCCTAAACCCTAAACCCTAAACCCTAAACCCTAAACCCTAAACCCTAAACCCTAAACCCTAAACCCTAAACCCTAAACCCTAAACCCTAAACCCTAAACCCTAAACCCTAAACCCTAAACCCTAAACCCTAAACCCTAAACCCTAAACCCTAAACCCTAAACCCTAAACCCTAAACCCTAAACCCTAAACCCTAAACCCTAAACCCTAAACCCTAAACCCTAAACCCTAAACCCTAAACCCTAAACCCTAAACCCTAAACCCTAAACCCTAAACCCTAAACCCTAAACCCTAAACCCTAAACCCTAAACCCTAAACCCTAAACCCTAAACCCTAAACCCTAAACCCTAAACCCTAAACCCTAAACCCTAAACCCTAAACCCTAAACCCTAAACCCTAAACCCTAAACCCTAAACCCTAAACCCTAAACCCTAAACCCTAAACCCTAAACCCTAAACCCTAAACCCTAAACCCTAAACCCTAAACCCTAAACCCTAAACCCTAAACCCTAAACCCTAAACCCTAAACCCTAAACCCTAAACCCTAAACCCTAAACCCTAAACCCTAAACCCTAAACCCTAAACCCTAAACCCTAAACCCTAAACCCTAAACCCTAAACCCTAAACCCTAAACCCTAAACCCTAAACCCTAAACCCTAAACCCTAAACCCTAAACCCTAAACCCTAAACCCTAAACCCTAAACCCTAAACCCTAAACCCTAAACCCTAAACCCTAAACCCTAAACCCTAAACCCTAAACCCTAAACCCTAAACCCTAAACCCTAAACCCTAAACCCTAAACCCTAAACCCTAAACCCTAAACCCTAAACCCTAAACCCTAAACCCTAAACCCTAAACCCTAAACCCTAAACCCTAAACCCTAAACCCTAAACCCTAAACCCTAAACCCTAAACCCTAAACCCTAAACCCTAAACCCTAAACCCTAAACCCTAAACCCTAAACCCTAAACCCTAAACCCTAAACCCTAAACCCTAAACCCTAAACCCTAAACCCTAAACCCTAAACCCTAAACCCTAAACCCTAAACCCTAAACCCTAAACCCTAAACCCTAAACCCTAAACCCTAAACCCTAAACCCTAAACCCTAAACCCTAAACCCTAAACCCTAAACCCTAAACCCTAAACCCTAAACCCTAAACCCTAAACCCTAAACCCTAAACCCTAAACCCTAAACCCTAAACCCTAAACCCTAAACCCTAAACCCTAAACCCTAAACCCTAAACCCTAAACCCTAAACCCTAAACCCTAAACCCTAAACCCTAAACCCTAAACCCTAAACCCTAAACCCTAAACCCTAAACCCTAAACCCTAAACCCTAAACCCTAAACCCTAAACCCTAAACCCTAAACCCTAAACCCTAAACCCTAAACCCTAAACCCTAAACCCTAAACCCTAAACCCTAAACCCTAAACCCTAAACCCTAAACCCTAAACCCTAAACCCTAAACCCTAAACCCTAAACCCTAAACCCTAAACCCTAAACCCTAAACCCTAAACCCTAAACCCTAAACCCTAAACCCTAAACCCTAAACCCTAAACCCTAAACCCTAAACCCTAAACCCTAAACCCTAAACCCTAAACCCTAAACCCTAAACCCTAAACCCTAAACCCTAAACCCTAAACCCTAAACCCTAAACCCTAAACCCTAAACCCTAAACCCTAAACCCTAAACCCTAAACCCTAAACCCTAAACCCTAAACCCTAAACCCTAAACCCTAAACCCTAAACCCTAAACCCTAAACCCTAAACCCTAAACCCTAAACCCTAAACCCTAAACCCTAAACCCTAAACCCTAAACCCTAAACCCTAAACCCTAAACCCTAAACCCTAAACCCTAAACCCTAAACCCTAAACCCTAAACCCTAAACCCTAAACCCTAAACCCTAAACCCTAAACCCTAAACCCTAAACCCTAAACCCTAAACCCTAAACCCTAAACCCTAAACCCTAAACCCTAAACCCTAAACCCTAAACCCTAAACCCTAAACCCTAAACCCTAAACCCTAAACCCTAAACCCTAAACCCTAAACCCTAAACCCTAAACCCTAAACCCTAAACCCTAAACCCTAAACCCTAAACCCTAAACCCTAAACCCTAAACCCTAAACCCTAAACCCTAAACCCTAAACCCTAAACCCTAAACCCTAAACCCTAAACCCTAAACCCTAAACCCTAAACCCTAAACCCTAAACCCTAAACCCTAAACCCTAAACCCTAAACCCTAAACCCTAAACCCTAAACCCTAAACCCTAAACCCTAAACCCTAAACCCTAAACCCTAAACCCTAAACCCTAAACCCTAAACCCTAAACCCTAAACCCTAAACCCTAAACCCTAAACCCTAAACCCTAAACCCTAAACCCTAAACCCTAAACCCTAAACCCTAAACCCTAAACCCTAAACCCTAAACCCTAAACCCTAAACCCTAAACCCTAAACCCTAAACCCTAAACCCTAAACCCTAAACCCTAAACCCTAAACCCTAAACCCTAAACCCTAAACCCTAAACCCTAAACCCTAAACCCTAAACCCTAAACCCTAAACCCTAAACCCTAAACCCTAAACCCTAAACCCTAAACCCTAAACCCTAAACCCTAAACCCTAAACCCTAAACCCTAAACCCTAAACCCTAAACCCTAAACCCTAAACCCTAAACCCTAAACCCTAAACCCTAAACCCTAAACCCTAAACCCTAAACCCTAAACCCTAAACCCTAAACCCTAAACCCTAAACCCTAAACCCTAAACCCTAAACCCTAAACCCTAAACCCTAAACCCTAAACCCTAAACCCTAAACCCTAAACCCTAAACCCTAAACCCTAAACCCTAAACCCTAAACCCTAAACCCTAAAACCCTAAACCCTAAACCCTAAACCCTAAACCCTAAACCCTAAACCCTAAACCCTAAACCCTAAACCCTAAACCCTAAAACCCTAAACCCTAAACCCTAAACCCTAAAACCCTAAACCCTAAACCCTAAACCCTAAACCCTAAACCCTAAACCCTAAACCCTAAACCCTAAACCCTAAACCCTAAACCCTAAACCCTAAACCCTAAACCCTAAAACCCTAAACCCTAAACCCTAAACCCTAAACCCTAAACCCTAAACCCTAAACCCTAAACCCTAAACCCTAAACCCTAAACCCTAAACCCTAAACCCTAAACCCTAAACCCTAAACCCTAAACCCTAAACCCTAAACCCTAAACCCTAAACCCTAAAACCCTAAACCCTAAAACCCTAAACCCTAAACCCTAAACCCTAAACCCTAAACCCTAAACCCTAAACCCTAAACCCTAAACCCTAAACCCTAAACCCTAAACCCTAAACCCTAAACCCTAAACCCTAAACCCTAAACCCTAAACCCTAAACCCTAAACCCTAAACCCTAAACCCTAAACCCTAAACCCTAAACCCTAAACCCTAAACCCTAAACCCTAAACCCTAAACCCTAAACCCTAAAACCCTAAACCCTAAACCCTAAACCCTAAACCCTAAACCCTAAACCCTAAACCCTAAACCCTAAACCCTAAACCCTAAACCCTAAACCCTAAACCCTAAACCCTAAACCCTAAACCCTAAACCCTAAACCCTAAACCCTAAACCCTAAACCCTAAACCCTAAACCCTAAACCCTAAACCCTAAACCCTAAACCCTAAACCCTAAACCCTAAACCCTAAACCCTAAACCCTAAACCCTAAACCCTAAACCCTAAAACCTAAACCCTAAAACCCTAAACCCTAAACCCTAAACCCTAAACCCTAAACCCTAAACTCATTATTTCGGTTTTAAATTAGATGGTGAAATTGAAGCTACATGTTTATTTGAAGGTGTAGCTAACCATATGGAAAGTGATACCTGGACATTTACCAGTGTAACACGGCACAATTGTGCAAGGGATTTCAACGAATATCATGGAATTCCATGGTCACTACTACCGGCACCAAGAACTTGTCGGCATTGTCATGCACGATTATTTCTTCATTAAACGACTGAATTGTGTTGTAAATCTAGTAAAACTTTTCTTCCTCCCTTACCAGCCCCACCTGAGATGACAGACCTCTTTTGTCAGCAAACTACGGATGGTAAACATTTTAGAAAGAATATTATAGCATACAATCATGTATTTTCTTTCACATCTATGGGTGTCAACTTCAATGAAGTGTTGGCTGGAGGATCGAGGGGCGTGTACACTTTTCGGGCACATGGCTCAATATACCATAAGATTGGAAGTTTGCTACCGTATTCACATTAGAGGCCACGATATTTGCAGCTTTATATATACGACACTGATCATGAAGTTGAAAATCGAATGTCTGAAATAAGTGGATTACGACGCCACATTGTCGAGAAGCTGAAGCATATTTTAGATGCTCACAATCCATTGGTACAAAATTTTCGTCAGATGGCACAATCACCAGACATTCAAAATTACAAACTCATCATTAAAGAACAACCGGTTGATCGTCGTCAATATGATCTTCCAACAACTTCCCAAGTAGCTGCAATTATTGTTGGTGGAGATGAAGCTGCACTTATTAGAGGAAGAGATATCGCTATCCAGCCTATTGGTGGTAACCTTCACTATATTCAAGATATCGTCGGCTTTTATGATCCAATGCAATATCCCTTATTGTTACCGTATGGGTCCTATGGATGGGATGTGAATAGCCACAACGACAGTGGAACGAAATTGACATGTCGTGATTTCTATGCATATAGATTGTAGGTGATTTATATTTTTTTGATATGCTAACTTGTTTAAATTTTGAAACCACTCACCTCTCCAAATGACTCTAATTTTAATTATTTCCCTTCATATATTCTTAAATTTTAGATCCGTTGCAATGATCAGTCACTTCTTCTTCTTGGTGGACCTCTCTTGCAACAAGATGTGGTGGATAATTATGTCAAAATTGAGTCACAAAAACTAAGGTGGATGCGAAGTCATCAAAATGAAATTCGATCAGATTTGTATGACGGGCTCCAAGATTCTATGCACATGGGCATAAATAATGCAAGTATTATGTAAAAATCTATATCACAATTTCCTTTACCGTCAAATCTTTATACACACACGAATTCTTACACATTCATTGAAAAATCGAATACAAGAGATGTCGGGCACAAGACCATATTAGCATTGTCATTTGTTGGTAGTCCCCGTGACATGTATCAACGATATCAGGATGCAATGGCTTTGGCCCAAAAATATGGAAAACCAGATCTTTTCTTAACGATGACATGTAATGGTAATTGGCCTGAAATTCGTAATGAGTTACTTCCCGGACAAGCCGCAAGTGATCGTCCAGATTTAGTTGCTAGAGTGTTTAGATCAAAATTTGAGGAGTTCAAGTAAGATATTCTCACAAAGCATGTTTTGAGGAAAGTAATTGCATATGTTTATGTTATTGAAAACCAAAAGAGAGGATTACCCCATGCACACATAGTTCTTATCCTAGATGAGAATGATAAGTTCAGAACTCCAGACGATTATGACCGTGTTGTAAGAGCTGAAATCCCAGATAAAAAAAGCATAACCCGAATTGTATAATGCAGTCGTAAGACATATGATACATGGTCCATGCGGTCCATACAATGTCACTTGCCCTTGCATGAAAAATGGAGTTTGCAAAAAGAAATTTCCAAAGCCATTTTCAAATGTCACCACAATGGGCGAAAATTCATATCCAATTTATCGACGACGACCACCGAGACCTTTAAACAGTGGTGAGAGACCTTTGATTGATAAAAGTTGGGTTGTACCGTACAATCTGTGGCTCCTTTTAAAGTATGATTGCCACATAAATGTTGAAATATGCAGTATCATTGTCAATCTGAAGTATCTATACAAGTATGTATACAAGGGACCTGATCGAGTCTCTATAGAAGTATACGATCAGGCCCAAACTATGATGAGATACAACAATATGTAGATGCAAGATGGGTCTGTGCTCCAGAAGCTATATGGAAGATATTTAAGTTCCTCATGAGTCGAATGTATCCCTTTGTTGAGCGATTACAGATACTGTAACACCCAGGTTCCAAAATAGTGCTTATGTGTCTTTAATTAGATTAGTGAACCATGATTAGGGATTGAAATCTAAGTCTAAGTGATAGTATTAGACTAGGTTTTACCAGGAGTGAAATACACTTTGTGTCTTTTTTCTTAGCATCACACGTAGCCTAGCCTTGGAGGTTCAGCTGTACATGTGTCTTTTACCCTGAGAGGTAAAAAGCATGACTCATGGGTCACCTCTTAAAATATATCATACATATATTTATTGTTAATAGTCACACAAAAGGAAAAGAAAAAAAAAGAAAAAGAGAGAGAGAAAATAGAGAGGTTTCAGACTTTCAGTAAAAGGAAAAAAAAAATAGAATAGACTAGCGATCATCTCCTCTTCTTCGACTGGGCATCGGTTCAGTCCGAATCGCCGATAGTTGTAGGAAGTTCTTATAGCAGGTAATCTCCTTCTCATCATCTTCCTTTTTCTTTCTCGAATTGTTTTTCTATGTGGACCGCCGCCCGCGGCTGCGGCCATGGTCAAACCCTACCATAATTTTTCCCCTCTTTTCTTGACCTGAAACAGAAATAGGAGCAGCAGCAGCGGCTGTGCAAATTGTGTGCTCTGTGTGTGCGTGTAATGTGTGGGTAATAGTTGTATCCATGACAGTGGATAGGATTTATTTTCGTGTATATGTAAAAGAGCAGGTTAAAGTTCACTTTCTGGGTTAATTACTAAGCTAATACCCTAGCTGAATTTTTACATAGATTAATCACTCTTGGCAGTAGCCTAATTTTTGACTCGGGATGATGATGTTCGGTTATTAGAGAAGAGTCCTTTGGTTGATTATCCCAATTCAAAATCAGAATTTTCTAAGCTAACAATCTGGGTATCACATTGCTATATGAGCTGCTGTAAGAATTATTCCTTAAGTACAAAATAAAGGACGTGTTGATCTGGGTAGGTAATTAGGAAGGTTAGGGTAGGTAATGACCCCGAACCGGTTTTCAAATCGGGTAGGCCGACCCACAATTTGGAATGTCACACCCTACTCTGACAAGATATAACTTGCTCAAAGTGACAGGACACCTGTCACCACCTGTACGCCTTTCCGGCCTCTCACAAAATTAAATACTCAAAAATAAACTACAGCTCGCAGCAGAACCAAATAAAAATATATACAGGCGTTCACACCTCCTCAACAATTGTACAGTCAACAATATTAGACTTGTACTGAACCACACCAATCACTCAAATATATTGTCATTCTACAACACCCTCTAAACCACATAAATACAAAACATCAACCTCTATGAACACCTGTCTGACACTCTGGCACTGTAGTAGACCGACGTCTAGCTCAACTGAAAAATCTGCAACCAAAAAGGTTACAGGAGAATGTACCTTAGCAACATAATAAATGGAAATGATAAGTATTTAGATGGATCGAAGCATAAACAACACACCAACACATTTGCTTAAACAATTTAGATGGATCACAATTTTAAACATCACACCCCACACTTTTATCTCAAAATCACAGCCCACCATATTTTTATTTCAAAAAAATGCAGCCCACCGGCTCATCTCAAAACATGGCCCACCGGCCCATCTCAAAAACACGGCCTATCGGCTCATCTAAAAAAAAACACGGCCCACCGGCCCATTTCATCAACACACCTCTGTAAGTTTTGCAAAATATTTCACATTTTCTTTCACAATATAAAATAATATCCTATCATTTTACCCAATGTGCCAATGAGTCGCCAACCTCACGACCGGGAGTTATGACGGTACCGTTACCTCGCTCACAGGCTCACATATAGTGGCGGTGACGAGGGCCATTCTTTATCACCAATGGTAGGTGCAACCCACAGGGTAAGCAAAGCTCACCGACAAGCCTCACAAATTGCTTGCCATCTCACACAAATATTGGCACAGCCCACGCTGCAAGATGCCAACCTTGCAACTTTTTGGCTCCACAAAGGTAAGCAAAAGCTTATTGGCAAACCTCACAATTGTTTGCCGCTCACACAGACATTGGCACAAGAGGCATAAAAATTATCTTTCCACCCACCAAAAATCATTTGATCCATCACTGAAATCATTTAATCCATCCAAACATAATACTTTTAACATATACAAAAATCACAAGGAGAGTTTTCAAAACATCAATAATCACACCACACATTTGAAAACACCACATAAACACTACACATTTCTATCTATTATAGAAGCTGTACATTCTCACCTGTCACAACAGGACCAACTCCGCCATAGACTTAACCTCTATGCACCAGAAGTGTCACCACGACCATCTTACAGTATCATCACCTATGACATCAATTATGTATCATCCATAAGCTCACTACCAAAAATTCATGCCCAAATGTAAGTGAAATGCATGATAATGTATCCTACAACTCAACAGTGCTGCGCTCTATGAATTTTCAGAATTAATCTACTTATCCGATTCCCACGAAAATTTTCACCACAAACTCCAGAATCACACTTCATCATCATATCCAAAATTCAGAATTTTCTGAGCTCCGTAACTATTTTTAAACAACCTCCACACAAACCCAGAACTTGCTGAAAATTCCCCAAAACAGATTTTTCCCCAACTTCAAATTAAAAACTGCTATTCTCTGGAAATAATTAAGGCACAACCCATACATCGTTTCGAAGGTATACAAGTCTAGTTTCATAATCAAAAGACGGTGTGCCAATCGGATACCCACGCTAGAAGTTATAACTGTTTTCCCAAGGCATGTCAGTGCTGTCTGCACAAACACGAACCCGACAGCAGATTGATTCACGAATTTTCATATTTTCTGTACCTCGAATTAAACTCTGAAATTTTTACACAAAGCAGAAAACATCCATGGGTATCCACTTTAAAAATCTCGTAAAATTTCGACTTCTAGAACCATGTCTTAAAATTCGTCAAAACCCATGGCAGATGTGATTTTCAGAAAACCAGTCAGTGAACCCTTCACCTTCCTTTCACGAATTTCATAAAAACAAACCCCAAATCACTCTTATGAGATGCAAAATCAGTGTTTAACTTGTATATGAGCAACATATATCAAGAATTTCGGAAATCAAACTTCAATTCGTACCTCAATTTTGAGTTTTCCCCAATTTTCTTCTTTTCTTCATTCTTCTTCCCTCTTCTTCTTCTTTCTTTCTTTCTTTCGGTCTCTCTCTCTTTCTCTCTCTCTCTTCTCTGATTATTGGCAGAGGAAGTGGGGAAGAAATATCTTCTCCCTCAATAATTCAACCAAATTACACTCCACCCCTTCAACTTACATAGCTATTAGCTTTAAGCCCAACACTTATGAAAATTACCTTTCTCTTCTTTCCCTCTTCCACAATTCGGGTATCGCAGACACCTCAAACCGTACCCCACATATACGACCATATCGATAGGTCCGCTAGCATCACGTGAAAAGGTATTCAAATATTTTTGAAATATCCGGGGTGTTACAATTCTCCCCACCTTATGATATTTCGTCCTCGAAATTTTTGCTTCCCATTATCAAATAATTTTCTGCATCACTTCACACTTTCCCAAGTACCTTGCTCAATCTAATGACCTCGCCACAACATTTTCCCAACAAAAATATGCTGGTGCATAATACTTGATCTCCCGTATACAAAATTTGTCGTAGTTTCTCCACATAGCGCGAATATTCGTTTGATTACCCAATTTCCAGTTCGCCATCTCAATAAATGTCGACACAATAATCTTGACTCAAAGATCCGTATCAAGATAAATTATTTAACCTCTTTTAACCAATTTCCCAAACACATGTCACCTCATCAACTTTTTTTTTTTTTCCGTTTTCTCAAACTCTCCAATCATTCCAACCTTCCAACAAACTACCAAATTTCTGAGGAGGAACCTCATTGTTTAACTATCGTTCAAGAATGTCAATTATATTCCATACTCAAACTGTAAGTACACAATCTATAAAGTCCGGTTTAGCTCTGCCTTAACAACAAATACTCATAAATTGATCGTTTAACATCTCTCACTCCAGTTATCAACTTACAATTTCCTCTCAATCCATGGTTGCCAACCAAGCAAACATTTTGCCCAATGCACCTCTCAAAACATAACTACAAACTTTTTTTTTTTTTCCAACACTTCCCACTAGAACATAAAATAATTTCGACTTTCTGAATCACAAAATCCTCAAAATCATCATATACTTAGCACTAGGGACAAACTTCACACAAACCAGCAAATAATTTGCAGCTCTAACACATTTAATAATCTCAACAGGTCACCTATCTAAAACTTTATTCATTCTTGCTCCCGAATTTCATAACACCCACTAATAGAAATATACTTTTAACACCAGGGAATTCACAAACACCCAAACATCCTATGGTTCACTGTTTCCACATACATCTTTCACCCAAAATAATCTCAAGTTACACCCACTACATATCAAAGGCCATAAGCTTTCACTTACCATGACAAAATCACAACAGCAACTCCCATATCATGATCAACAATCCAACTAGAGCTAAGTTTTACCCAATTATTCTTATCTCTTATAATCCTCTCATGATAAACAGTCATTTATATTTCCACATACACGACCAAAATGATATTCCACCAAACTCCAAATTTTCAAATTCTCAAGCAGTAATCAGTCAGTTGTTGCGCACTCTTAATCTACACAGAATCGACAATATCCTCATTCTCAACAATTGACATATGGAAAGGACTTTCACCTTATCTCACCTGGAATGATGCTCGTAAGAATCATTTAACACTCACTAAAGTCGATCACACTGTACAACACCCACAACCTTCAAACACATTGATCTATTATATCCAATAATGCAACTTCCATAACTATATCAATCCCAAAAAGACATCAGTAAAACTTGAAGTGCCCCTAACTGATGAAGCAACGATCTTTAATTATACATTATAACAACCTCACCCACCAAAATCTCAACAACCCAACTCAGTGATGTTCAAAGATGTCCAAAACTTTCAACTAAATAGAATCCAACTAAAGATCTAACTTCCATAGTCCTCTCTCCCAGATGTCTACAAATTTTGCCGTAAAAACTCACACTTTTTTTCTATTTTTTTTTTTCAAACCCCACAAATTACATCACCCGAAGAATCTACGTACCCACCATCACCTTTGGATTGTACTCACGTCGCTCTTAACACCATATCAGTTTTATTAACCTCACATTTACACTCTCATCCATAAATACACATATTAATATAATCTCCTTGATAGCCGTCCGAAACTAATTTCACTTATTCACATTTAATCACTAACACCCATTGTCTGAGCATGCACTACCAAACCATATATAGGCCAACCATCACATTCAGTCCACAGTTCCCTTAACTTTCAGATCATGACACCTAAGATACTTATCAAAATCTTGTATCGTTTCATGCTCTTCAAACGCGTTACTATAATCCCAAACCTCCAGATTTCCACACCTTTTTGTCTGCCGTAAAAGTAACTCAAAACTAACTCATCTTTCAACTCCTAATACCTTCCCCACACATGCACAATACACAAAGCACTGCCCTTAAGAAAAGTTAAGGACCCGAATCCAAATTTAGTAACAATCAACTCAACATCTATAAACAGACTTTCCAACCCGTAATAAAATATTGACTACTTCTCCTACTACAATCCACAATATCTCAATTTGTCCAAACCCATTTATAATTCGTTTCGCTACACTTAACACCTGATTCCTCTCAGTTTTGTCAATTCACATACTCAAGTTTATCCTTTAAAACCATAACACGCGCATAGTATTATGAATATCAAGCATAGTATTGTGAATATCAAGAATAGATAAAAGTCCAAATCCTTTTGAATACCCCAAATAACTCCTCTCTTTTGTTTTTTTCCACTATACACCTCAATATCCGTAGGACTGCCCCAAAACCCATGAACAATATCAAATACGGATTCTACCTTAGCACACAGCTTTAATAAACCAACTTTAACTTCGCAACCAAATTGATCACCATCACATAATTACTCCCACAATACGCTGGTCAAAATCAAATAAAAATTAACCTTCACCCAAATCACATATGAAAGTAAACAACTCAATACTAAGAATCTCCAAAGGTATATAAAATCACAGAACCACGTCAGCCCAATCATCCATAAGAAAATTATCTACAAACATCAATTACTTTGACTACACATTTTATTTCATCCATTCATTCTCCTCCATATTCATACCATTGTCTCCAATGCCCCCAGAGTTAAAATCAACATGTTTATATAATTTCCTCATCATCAGTCTATCTCATCGATAATATGTATATCTCCCAACTGATTTTATACCTTTATGGGACCAATAGTTCTAATAGATTCTTTACTATCTGCACCATGTCCTCTTTTCTGATCACATTAAGCTCTTAACACATCGACCAAACGCTGGATCATACACTTTCATAGTAAATACACAAATATGCTCTTTCACTTCGACACCTGCTCTACTGCATGTACTTCTTTACACACCTCCATCCACCCACATGTGGTAATAGAGTGACATCAGAGGTTTGTTTTGAAGTGTGCTGGCCAGTCACTCTTCAAATCAATCCGCCATGTCATTCTTAACCACCACGCTGAGCATTTTCTCTGCCAATCCCATCATAACCTCCAACATTCTAGCATTTGGATCAAACTAATTTACTTACTCATGTTGCACCTCATGTCCCTCCACACTAACACACGCAAATATATGACACCTCTGTCCCATCACTTTCTTCTATCAAGCTGCTGCAAAAACAAAACATAGAAATATGCATGAATCTTACATGTATGTATGCACCCACTACCCTCACCCCTGTGACACTCTTCTCAACATTCTAGGTTTTACCTAGACTCAAGAACTCGGAATAACACCGCCTATGGTCCACCACAAGTGCCACACTCTCAAAAAGTCTACAGAACCTATAACCTAGGCTCTGATACCAAAACTGTCACACCCTACTCTGACAAGATATAACTTGCTCAAAGTGACAGGACACCTGTCACCACCTGTACGCCTTTCCGGCCTCTCACAAAATTAAATACTCAAAAATAAACTACAGCTCGCAGCAGAACCAAATAAAAATATATACAGGCGTTCACACCTCCTCAACAATTGTACAGTCAACAATATTAGACTTGTACTGAACCACACCAATCACTCAAATATATTGTCATTCTACAACACCCTCTAAACCACATAAATACAAAACATCAACCTCTATGAACACCTGTCTGACACTCTGGCACTGTAGTAGACCGACGTCTAGCTCAACTGAAAAATCTGCAACCAAAAAGGTTACAGGAGAATGTACCTTAGCAACATAATAAATGGAAATGATAAGTATTTAGATGGATCGAAGCATAAACAACACACCAACACATTTGCTTAAACAATTTAGATGGATCACAATTTTAAACATCACACCCCACACTTTTATCTCAAAATCACAGCCCACCATATTTTTATTTCAAAAAAATGCACAGCCCACCGGCTCATCTCAAAACATGGCCCACCGGCCCATCTCAAAAACACGGCCTATCGGCTCATCTAAAAAAAAAACACGGCCCACCGGCCCATTTCATCAACACACCTCTGTAAGTTTTGCAAAATATTTCACATTTTCTTTCACAATATAAAATAATATCCTATCATTTTACCCAATGTGCCAATGAGTCGCCAACCTCACGACCGGGAGTTATGACGGTACCGTTACCTCGCTCACAGGCTCACATATAGTGGCGGTGACGAGGGCCATTCTTTATCACCAATGGTAGGTGCAACCCACAGGGTAAGCAAAGCTCACCGACAAGCCTCACAAATTGCTTGCCATCTCACACAAATATTGGCACAGCCCACGCTGCAAGATGCCAACCTTGCAACTTTTTGGCTCCACAAAGGTAAGCAAAAGCTTATTGGCAAACCTCACAATTGTTTGCCGCTCACACAGACATTGGCACAAGAGGCATAAAAATTATCTTTCCACCCACCAAAAATCATTTGATCCATCACTGAAATCATTTAATCCATCCAAACATAATACTTTTAACATATACAAAAATCACAAGGAGAGTTTTCAAAACATCAATAATCACACCACACATTTGAAAACACCACATAAACACTACACATTTCTATCTATTATAGAAGCTGTACATTCTCACCTGTCACAACAGGACCAACTCCGCCATAGACTTAACCTCTATGCACCAGAAGTGTCACCACGACTATCTTACAGTATCATCACCTATGACATCAATTATGTATCATCCATAAGCTTACTACCAAAAATTCATGCCCAAATGTAAGTGAAATGCATGATAATGTATCCTACAACTCAACAGTGTTGCGCTCTATGAATTTTCAGAATTAATCTACTTATCCGATTCCCACGAAAATTTTCACCACAAACTCCAGAATCACACTTCATCATCATATCCAAAATTCAGAATTTTCTGAGCTCCGTAACTATTTTTAAACAACCTCCACACAAACCCAGAACTTGCTGAAAATTCCCCAAAACAGATTTTTTCCCAACTTCAAATTAAAAACTGCTATTCTCTGGAAATAATTAAGGCACAACCCATACATCGTTTCGAAGGTATACGAGTCTAGTTTCATAATCAAAAGACGGTGTGCCAATCGGATACCCACGCTAGAAGTTATAACTGTTTTCCCAAGGCATGTCAGTGCTGTCTGCACAAACACGAACCCGACAGCAGATTGATTCACGAATTTTCATATTTTCTGTACCTCGAATTAAACTCTGAAATTTTTACACAAAGCAGAAAACATCCATGGGTATCCACTGTAAAAATCTCGTAAAATTTCGACTTCTAGAACCATGTCTTAAAATTCGTCAAAACCCATGGCAGATGTGATTTTCAGAAAACCAGTCAGTGAACCCTTCACCTTCCTTTCACGAATTTCATAAAAACAAACCCCAAATCACTCTTATGAGATGCAAAATCAGTGTTTAACTTGTATATGAGCAACATATATCAAGAATTTCGGAAATCAAACTTCAATTCGTACCTCAATTTTGAGTTTTCCCCAATTTTCTTCTTTTCTTCATTCTTCTTCCCTCTTCTTCATCTTTCTTTCTTTCTTTCGGTCTCTCTTTCTCTTTCTCTCTCTCTCTTCTCTGATTATTGGCAGAGGAAGTGGGGAAGAAATATCTTCTCCCTCAATAATTCAACCAAATTACACTCCACCCCTTCAACTTATATAGCTATTAGCTTTAAGCCCAACACTTATGAAAATTACCTTTCTCTTCTTTCCCTCTTCCACAATTCGGGTCTCGCAGACACCTCAAACCGTACCCCACATATACGACCATATCGATAGGTCCGCTAGCATCACGTGAAAAGGTATTCAAATATTTTTGAAATATCCGGGGTGTTACATGGAAGGCCTAATGATATTTCCGTTTTTTTTAGTATTCACTATATTATGACACAAGTTCATTGAAAAATAGGTTGGTTCGAAGGATAAGTACGAGCACGTTCAAGTCCGTAGGTTAACTTTCGAGAGATCAAAGGTGAGATACTCCATACCTTAGTTATATTGTTTTTTTTCAGTAAACTATGTTATGTTTTTCATTTGATCAAAAGTTATGAGATGTGATTAAAGAAGCATGTTTTGATCAGATACTTTTTATACCTATTAAATTATGCCATGGAACTATTTGTTCAAAGCAGATAACCTTATGAGAATGTTCTGGAGCACCTTGTCATCTAAGGGTGAAAATCCTATGACATTGTGACTCAAGCTATGATCCCAAGGGGATATTGATGCATCTAGACAGTGTCCCGGGTCAAGGGGACGGATTCTAAAGATACTATGACCAATGAAGGGGTTATAAGGGAGGAATGTTATGTGGCACTTGTTGCCAGTGATTTGATCATTTCACACCATGTGGGGTCGCTCCCCTACTCATGTTAAACTGTTGGATATGCATCATATGACTATGCAAAGTTACATCCTGGAAGCTTTTCTTATTAACTTTATGATATGCTATGCTTAAGAGTTTTATGAAGATTAGTTCCATGGTAAAATGTATTTGACTCTGGTATAGTATCTCACACGAGCTGTCGGCTTGTGAAAATTACTTATTTTTCCTACAGGTAATGATGAGTAGGATCAAGGGGACATGTAAATGCTGTACATACACAACCACTTTTTGGAAAAACCTTGAGTGGGAATTTGCCTATTCCCTTTTTGAGCAAAGTTACTCTATATTGTAAAGTTTGTAAAATCTTGTTAGGCTCTGACAGTTTTTTCTAATGTATATAATGCTTCTGCAGGTTTTAATTCCTTTTTACTGCCTTTACATATTTTGAACTAAGGTAATGAGGCCTTGGGTGGAATTAAGATCCACTAGCCGGTCATGACACCCTATTATACTTTTTTTTTGAAATTGGGTCGTGACAGATATATCTTCCAAATAAGCAACAAGTTACCTTCTACCAGGATCAGAGAATCACAAATGTTTTGTCTAATGATCGGTGTTCGAGGACAATGCTTACTGAGTTCTTTGCTACAAACAATGCGGATGATAGAACAAATAGCTATTTGTATCGCGAGTTCCCACAACATTATAAATGGTGTCGTCAGGAGCAAAAATGGGAGGCAAGGACTGGCTATAACAAAGTCATTGGAAGGATATACACAGTTTCACCAAACCAAGGGGATAAGTTCTACTTGCGTCTTTTACTCAATCATATCCGGGGTCCAAAATCGTGGGATGATCTCTTAACCGTTGATGGCGTTCAATGTGTAACATTTAAGTTAGCTGCTGAAAGACATGGTTTATTAGAGTGCGATAATAGTATACAATAATGTTTGGCCGAGGCATCCAACACTCACATGCCAGCTGCTCTCAGAAGGATGTTTGTTACAATAATGGTCTATTGTGAGCCAACAGGTGTTCGTGATTTATGGGATGATTTTTATCTTTTCATGATCGAAGATTACCCTTCTTCAGCTTCTACCAATAATTCATATCTCATAAACCGGGTACTACGAGATCTGAATGAGTTGCTCTCTCAACATAACAAAACAATAGCTGATTTGGATCTTCCGAATTTCACTATGGGTCTCGAAGATGCTTCAACAATCCCGAAGATTATACAGGATGAGCTATCTATTGCAATTCCGCAGGAAGATGTGGATTCGATTGCTCCATTAAATGAAGACCAAAAGTTTGCTTTTAATGCAATAATTGGAGCTATTGAACGAAATGAAGCTGGCACCTATTTCATTGACGACCCTGGAGGTACGGGAAAAACATATTTGTATCGTGCTCTATTAGCATCATTGAGAGTCCAAGGTCATATTGCTCTTGCAACAACATCGTCTGATATAGCAGCTACCTTAATGCCAGGTGAAAGAACTGCACATTCAAGATTTAAGATCCCTTTAAATCCGAATCCATCTTCTGTTTGTTCAATCAACAAGCAATCTCATTTGGCTGAATTAATTCGTCTTTCGTTAGTGATATTATGGGATGAAGCAACAATGACAAACCGTTTGGCCATAGAAGCACTAGATAGAACTTTGAGAGACGTTATTGGTGTGGATATGCCATTTGGAGGAAAAGTTATTATTTCGGTGGTGATTTTAGGCAAGTGCTCCCTGTTGTACCTAAAGGAACAAAGGCAGAAACAATTAATGCAAGCATTGCTAAGTCGCCATTGTGGAGAATCGTACAAGTCCTTCGGCTGAAACAAAATATGAGGTCTGCAAACGATCAAGAGTTCTCAAACTTCCTTCTTCACGTAGGTGATGAAAACGAGCCTACCATTGCTGATGACATAATGAAGGTCCCATCGTCAATGCTTATACCATGGGAGGATGACAGCTCAATTGATAAACTGATTGATGAAGTATTTCCTAACCTAGAGAGTTGTGCTGGTGATTCTACGTACATGGTTGACAGAGTTTTGAAAACTCCGAAAAATGAACATGTCGAACTTCTCAACAAGAGGGTGAATCAGAGATTCTCAGGTCGAGAAAGGGTTTGTTACTCATTTGATAGAGTGGAAAATGATACTCAAATTTTGTATCAACAGGAGTTTTTGAACTCAATTGCGCCTGGTGGATTACCACCACACGAGTTGAGATTGAAGGTGGGTGCACCCATTATGCTTTTGAGAAATCTCGATCCATGAAATGGTATGTGTAATTAGGGGTGCACATACACCGGGCTGGGCCGGGTTCGGGCCGGGCTTATACTAGATAATAACGAGACTAGTGCATTCCCAAGCCCAGCCCATTTATAATCAGGCTTTATTTAATTTGCCCAAGCCCAACCCAAATAAAATTTTAATTTCCCAAACCCGTCCAAGAAGCCCATTTATCTTACTAAAGCATAGTAATATAAATATAAATTAATGAATCACAACGATCACAATTATAATTCACAACCATAATAATATATTTAAAGTTCTAAGTTGTTACAAAAATATTAAAAACATACCTATAAATTAAAGTGCAATCAAAATATTCAAAAAGTTGGGACTCTCCAATATCCATCAATTTTTATACATAGTATTTAAATAAGAATATTATTTAAATCGGGTCGGGCTGGGCTTTAGAGAAGTTTCCCAAACCCAACTCATTTATTAAACGGGCTTAAAATCTCAACCCAGCCCGGCCCTATGGGCCTAAATATTTATCCCAAGCCCTAAAAAAATCGAGCTGGGTTGGGCGGGCTGGGCGGGCTACTGGGCCGGTGTGCACCCCTATGTGTAATGGCACGAGACTACTTTGTCGAGGATTGAATGATAATTTCATTGATGTTGAGATATTAACGGGTGCTTTCAAAGGTACCCGAACTTTCCTACATCGGATTCCACTAAAGTCTCCTGAGAATATGCATCTTCCATTTGAGATGATCCGGTGTCAGTTTCCAGTTCGTTTGAGTTTTGCCTTAACAATCAACAAGGCTCAAGGGCAAACAATCCCCCACGTGGATATCTACCTCCCAGAAGATGTCTTTAGCCATGGTCAGGTTTATGTGGGATTATCAAGAGGCACATCACAGAATACCACAAAAATTCTGGTGAAAATGAAAATATTCATAGGCAGGAAGGAGTTTATACTAAAAATGTTATCTATAAAGAGCCTTCTGGTTGAGATATTTTTTGTTATTCGTGTATTCTGGTGAACTGTTTGTAAGAAGAATCTCTTTTTAATGTTGTTTCCTAAAAGCTCTTTGGAACTTACGTTAATGTTAGTTTTTTTTATCTGTTGTTTAATGTTAGTTTTTTTATCTGTTGTTTAATGTTAGTTTAATTCTAGAAAAAGCTACAACAAATAGCTCCGTGCACCTATTTTCTAATATAATATGCATAATTATGTGCGATATTCTTATGAATTCGAATCATATGTTGTAATATATACAGGAATGGGAAATAGAAAAATAGTATACTCGCTTTGGGATAATTGTGTAGATGCGAAAACTACGGTGGATGGAACACAAACGGTGGATGAAACACAAACGAAAAATCAGGTAATTAGTTATTTATTGATCATATTGCTTCTTATTAGTACATTAGAAAATAACTATTTACATAAATTTATAATATCACATTTCTCCAACACTGCATTCTTTGTCGAACTAACAACATCGGCTTCAATATCTATGCATGTCATAAAGATAGGCCTTTATTGTACAAAATGAACGTTCTCCGTTATAACTAACACAATTAATTTATAAAATTTGATAGAAGAATACTTAGGGATTAGATCGTGGACAAAGCGGCGGCGACGGCGGCGGCGTTAGAATAGTAATGTATTATTTGATTATTATGTGCAACCTTTCACATTACTTTGCTTAAATATATAAAATATAGCTTATTTTTAGAAGAAAAAAGAATGCAATGCATACATGATCAAATGATAAGTCGGATATTTTTGTGTCTTTTTTTTTTGTCAAAGTTCGACTTGCACACGCATCGCACTTATTTCTATAAGAATGAGCGGTTACATGCGTAACACGTGGCCTAACACGGAGTACTAGTATATTTCCACGGAATTTGTTTGACAAGAGGTGGGGTGAGTGGGTGACATTAACAGATCAAGCATGTGCTAAGCTCCGGCCTAATGAAATGCCAGACAAAACAAGAGAAGAAAAGAAAGGTCGGGACTCGGGACTAATTCACACCCTCAATAAATTTCCACGGGGAGCAGGAGCGAAATCATCCCGCAAAAGACTCCTACGTTTCACAGTTCACAGTAACGTTGGGGCAATTTAGGGTGGGTGGAACCGTGGAAGTATGATTTCATCGACATCGTTAATCTCCGTCCTCCCCCTTGTTCCCCTTCGTCGTCAATGCGATGGTTACAGTCGCTCTTCGATTCCAAACTCCTTTCCGGGCGTTTCTATGCCTTCTTTCCAGCGAAATATAATACTACAATGTAAACCAAGATTCGGTATGCGGTCCTTCAGTTCATTCTCTACGCAAGTAAAAACACAAGCAGTCCGCGGTCGGGTATTGAGTTTGGCGGAACAAAACGAAGTTGAAGAAAAATTCCAAGTGGTGGCGGCCGTTAGAAGCGTTTACAATGATATCGTGATCGTGGACACTCCCCAATCTAGGATGCTACTCCTAGATTCCAGTCGTACGCTCTCTCTCTCTCTCTCTCCATCCGAGGTTCCCCAACCTGCATAACTTGTACACCAATGCACACTTCAACTCACATGGATATTCCCCTTGGGGGAGTATATGTTTTCACATTGGACAATCCATTTAGCATAATTACGTGAAATTGGCTGACTGCTGCTAAGGATTTTATTCGATGTTTTATACTCTATGGTCAATTATTACATTTGAAACATTGTGATTGCTGCTTATATATGCTGGGAGGAACTATTTTTTCCGTCAATTATATGCTGGGAATAACTATTATCGAATGTCTTTGAGTTATTGTTCGTGGTGGTGCAGATAATGTTCACAGTATTCTTACCAGAGGAGAGAAATGGACTGGTTCATACTGGGTATGGAAATCTTCTTTAGAGCACATGTACCTTGCAATCTATGTAACTCCTTGTAGATCTGGTAATGCGTGTAAACTCTGTTGTTGCCCATTTATGTGCAGATGATTATTGGATAGGACATCCTTGCTGCAGTTTATTATGGTCAAAGATATTTGTGACTTACCAAACTAAACCAAACCGAGTCTTAAGGCCGAATTCATTGGCGTCGCCTACATGAATCCTATTTTTCCATTGAGCTCTATCAAAGGCTACATGTTTACCGAGATTTAGAGTACTCATATCCTTGCGGATTAGATCACCTAATGTCAATCTGGGTCTTCCTCTCCTCGTAGCGTTACTACCTAAATCTATCATATCAACTATTCAACTCTCCTAATTGCTACATCCACAGGTCTACAGTAGATATGTCCAAACTACCTTAGTCTATTTTTCCACAACTTCTCCTCTATAGGTGCGACATCTACTATCTCAGGAACGGTTTCATTTATAATCCTATCTTTTCTAGTCTTACTACACATCCGTCTCAGCATTCTCATCTCAGTTACACCCATCTTACTCACTTGTTGTTTCTTAATAGGCCAGCATTCTGTCCCATAAAGCATCGCTGGTCTTATAGCAACTCTATAGAATTTCCCTTTTAGTTTTGTGGGTATCCTCTTGTCAAATAGTACACCAGTGGCGCTTCTCCACTTGAGCCACCCCACTTGGATCCTATGAGTCATATCTTCTGCAATCTCACCATCTTTGCTAATAATAGAACATAAATACCTAAAATGATCACTTTGTGGTATCTCTTTATCTTGAATACTTATTGTTCTACAAGAGCACTTCCACCATCACTAAACTTACATTCCATATACGTAGTCTTGCTTTTGCTTATCCTAAAGCCTTTTGACTCTAATGCTTCTCTCCATATTTCTAACTTGGCACTAACTCCTCTAGCATTTTCATCTACTAAGACAATATCATCTGCAAACAACATATGCCATGGGATCTCCTCCTGAACATGCTTGGTCAATTTATCCATAACTAAGGTGAAGAGGTACAGACTCAAGGCTAACCCTTGGTGCAAACCTACTGTGATTGGAAATTCACTTGTTTCCCTTGCTGGTGATCTAATTGTAGTGACGGCACCTTCATACATGTCCCTCATCACATCGATATATCTTTTTGTCACTCTTTTTCTCTCTAAAAGCCACCATATAATATCTCTAGGCACTCTATCATCATAAGCCTTTTCCAAATCTATGAAAACCATAGGGGGATCACTCTTCTTTTCTCTGTACTTTTCCATCAATCTCCGTAATACGTAGATTGCTTCCACGGTTGATCTCCCAGGCATAAATCCAAATTGTTTCTCCGACACCGTAGTCACAATCCTCAAGCAATGCTGAATAACTCTTTCCCACAACTTTATCGTATGGCTCATCAACTTAATGCCTCTATAGTTGTTGCAACTTCGAATATCCCCTTTATTCTTATATATAGGTATTAAGGTGCTCCTTCTCCATTTGTTGGGCATCTTCCTAGTCATAATAATCTTTTATGCGAACATTGTTATTAAAGGGCCAGACTTGCCCATACCATTCTGCCAGACATGATTTTTCTAACTACTCATTGCACTTAAACATTGTGTGGGCAGTAGGAGGTTAAGTGTGCGAACATAACATTAGCCATCCATAGTGCCATTTGTTTGCAGTTTGTATTTACTTATTTTGTTCATCATCAGTTTGTCATTGTTTTTTTTTAAATGCTTTGTGGGTTAAATTGAAGAATGACGATTGTTATGAGTGTTGAACTTCATTTTGGTATGCCTGTATGGTATATAGTTATATTCTGCCTCCTGATTTCATGGTATACAACGTGTTATGCAGGATGAGTTTGCTAGCTTGCCAGCTATTGTTCCAGAGGGCCCAATTGCAATCTTTGGTTTGGTAGTTCAATGACATGTTCAATTTTGCATGGGTCTCATATTTGTATTTATCATGCTATTTTATGGACAACATTAATTTATTTGAGAAGCTGAAGTTGGTATTTCTCAAAATCTTTTAGGGTGCTGGAACAGCTGCTCACCTGATGCTTGATTTATGGCCTTCATTAGAGCTTCACGGCTGGGAGATTGATAGAATCGTAAGAATTGTCGACTTTCTATTTAAGAAGATATTTGTCACACAATTTGTTGATTGGACTTTATCATTCAATAGCATATGGTAATAAAGGATGTTACACTAACTTCTAAGAGGCAGTGGGGTGTTTATTCCATATCGGTAACTTGAATATACCCATCCTTGCATGCAACATCAGTTAGTGATTTATCTAAAGTTAAATAATAATAAAAAAGAGTTGCTCATGTGTACAAAATATTGCATAATCAAAGTTGTGAATGGGCTGGCCTATGCAGTAACAACACAGAAATGACACCGACACTCCGACACGTTAATTTCAGAATTTTGGACACGACCCCGTTGGGGGACACATTTTGAAAAACATATATGTATACTATTATATGAATACAAACTAAAAACGATAAGGCTCTAATTATGAATATTCAACAAAACATATACATTAAATTATATTCATCATTATACCATTCACCAAAGTCTTTCAACGAAAAGCATTTCAATTTTTTTTTTCTTTCTAACCAATAAACCATCATCCGTCACACAATAAATACGACTTCCTGAAGTTTTAATTAGATTCTACTATTTCGTTTATCCCCTGACTTGTTTTCCAATTGTCCGAAGCAATTTCAAAGTGTCTCCAGAGTGTCCAAACAGGAAACATTGAGAAAAAATCAGACACTCTGAAATTAAGTGTCGGACACGTGCTGGAAAGTTTGTGTCTGTCAAGTGTCCGACGACATCGGTACATGACCTCCGACGAAGTGCAAGGATGTTTAAGTGACTTATGCCTAATGTGCCTAGAGCAACAATCTTGTTTCTAGCTCAATTTCTTTTCACCCAAGAATATCATTGAACACCTTTGATGTAGAAAATGAAATGCAGAATTTTGAGAGAACACACCACAACTCTGGGCTCTCATAACAAATAATGCAGCCCTGGGCTCTAACTCCTTTCAAATTCAGCATACATCACATCTCTAAATAGATAACAGTCATCACAGTCATCTAATGAGCATGATATCACGATATAACCAATCAACAGAAACTTAATGAAAACATGGAGCGATAACAAAAGGGTAGTTCAATTCACATTCGTAAAACTAAGCCTGCCAATGGGACACCAAGCTCTAAGGGATGGACTGAATGCAGCAGTAGCAGAATGAGCGCAACAAAGTTGGAAAACAGATCAGAAAAGGATGGGAAAAGGCGGAGGCCAGCAACAGAGAAGAGAAGGGGAATAGCAGCTTAGAAGAATAAGAGCCAAAACAAGAAGGAAAGGAGACTGGGGATAATATAGGAGCAAACGAGATACCCTATTTCCCATAGGTGTCACAATCCCATTGGCCTCCTCTAAATACTAAAAATCATGCTCATAAAATTTGCCAATTAATCAAAACGTGGACAACCCCCACACATATGTCCAACCATAATACATGAATATATTTTAAACCAATTAAAATAAAACAAACCAACTGTATAATACCATATCCATACTACATCACATCTTTGCCTGAAATATTGTGTGGAACAAAGTATTATGTAGATCTATGAAGGGATATAACTAGTATCTTGGGTGTACGAATGTATTTTAACTTTATTTGTTTTATGGATTACAGGAAAGCATTTTTCTTGGACATAATGTTAGAAGAGGCTAATCTCCCATAGAAAAGAGTCATTTTATTACATTCAGCTGTGATGAATATGCAACTGAGAATTTTAAATAGGTATTATACATGGTGGGGCAACCTCTTCTTAAACCTTACACCAAATCCAATAATATAGATCCTTGACTGCCTTGTTATGGCATCTTGTTGGGACCTTTGAATGGAGACTGAAGCCATGAATGATTGAAAGATGATGTTTGTTGTGTAGTAGATTAGAAAATTTGGCTGTTAATGGATTTTTGGATGGTTTGGATAGGGATTGCCCTTGGTTCTTGCCTTCTTGGTCTACTCCACACGTCTGATGGCGTCAACACAACGAATAGATGGTAGGTGAGAATCAAGTACATTGACAACAACTGCTATTTAAGTAAAAAAAAAAAAAAAAATGAAAAAGAATACTTTTAAGAGCAAAAAAAAGGTTCAAATTTTAGATGCAATCATATGGTAGACAAGGAAACAAAATGCTGGATATTTGATAAAAAAAATGAGCTTAGAATTCTAATATACTGAGAACATTTAAAACAGACTGCTGATATAATAGTTTTTGGTAGAAATTGCTCATGTGGTGAACTGGTGATCAAAACAAGGTCTATATTATGTGCGTAGTAGGTACACACATTTTTTTTAGACTATTCTTAAAATAACACTGTGATCGTAGCGTAAAAACTAGTTGGAAGATAGTTGGCTCTACTTGAATCTGCTGCGGTGGTTGGATTCGCGTGAGGTTTCCATGAAAGGCAGGTTCAATTCTTGCTTCCTTCACTTTGCGGAGCCAAAAAAAAAGATAGTTGGCTCTACAAGAACTGTTCTTAAACTGCATTGCGACATAGGGTGTCATCTGACAAGTTAGAGCATCCTCTTTCTCTTAAGAAAAAGTTGTGGAACATTTTTTGTGACTCACAAGTTATGAGGACTGCTTTCTTGTGCTAGGACTTCCTTTCAATTGCCAGATTTGACCAATGTAACTGAAATATGGATTGCCTTATCACATTTCAGTTGGTTGATAAAGCTAGAGAATATTTTGCACTGTCCGATCTTGAGAAGCATACACCCACTGGTGGCATTCTTCATGTCTGCGTCGGTGATGCACTTTCTCCATCAGTTAATGTTTCCGGAGGGTATTCTGGTAAGGTTGCTATTCAGTTATATATGTTGATCGGCCAATATGTGGGAAACGATGACAAGAAATGGAGTGCATAAATATAAAAAGAGAGTGTTGAAATCCTTACCCAATTATTTTAGTTGTAATGGTTTATTCACAATTATGTATAGCACAGACCATACCTCCCATGTCCAACCACTCAATGAACCCTTTTTGGTAAGAGCACACCAATTCTAAATCTCTGGCATTATTGATCAATTGCTCTTTACACTATTTGCTTTCATTTGCCCTCACTGTTTTTACGTCATTGTTTAGCTTTTGAATTTCAATATTGCTCGTGATTTGTTAGGATGCTAAAATATGCTCACTCCACAACGGTCAAATTGCATATGTCCGCACAAGTGTCAAGTATCGGAAGCGTGTACTTTATGCATTTTGAAGAGTTCATGTAACATAGACATCATGCACAAAAGTCCTCAAATATTTTTGCCTTTTTGGGTCTTGTTGAAGTTATCCTCAGTTGGGGTTCTATTGTCCAGGCATCATTGTTGATTTGTTTTCGGATGGAAATGTTCTACCACAGTTGCAAGAGGTATCTACCATGCTGTATAAACTTTGATAAGATGTGCTTACATTGGGTAGTCATCTAATTCTTCTTTGATATGCCCTGTGCTCATAAAGTCTTCATTGTTTGGTTATAGCCCGCCCTCTAACATTTGCTTTGTTGATATTCAGTTTGAATTACGTTTATGCACTCTCTTACGACTGTTGTACCTATTGGTTCACCATATTTTGATCATGGTTCTAGTGACCATATCCTTGTGGACCCTGGATTTATGAAATTGCCATCCTCCAGGAGTGAACTAACAATCATGTGTTTGGTGTCAATTTGCTCTGTCCTTTATTTACTGTAATTCTGATCAGTCCAAGGTTGCCCTAACAAGGTTCACCAGTTCACCCTAGCTTTTAGAGTGAATTTTTTCGGACTAGACTGGTGTTGCAAATCAGCTCGATAGCGAGCTTGAGGTGAGGAGCTTGCCCTAGTAAATGGTTTTGTTTCGCCTAAAGGAATTCTGATGTACGTTAAGCTTTAGTATTTTATCAGTGTGTTTGGTTTGTGTTACTTGGTTTGAATTATATTTACTGTTCTTATGTTTTTTGACCTATTTGTGGGGGTTGTCCACATTTTAATTGGCATATGCTAGGCACATGACCTTTTATTATTCAGATCCTGCCAATAGGGATGTGACACCTAGCAAGAACTAGGGTTTGGCTTGAGTTCCTAAATAAATCCTCTCTTTTCAGGGGATGTTTGATGAAAAAAAAAAACACTAGCTGTTGTTGGTTTTGTGAAGTATAATTTAGGGTTTTAGTTAATTGTTAGGGTTAGGGTTAAATTGTTCGGGTTTCAATTAATTGTTATTTATCTTTTATGCTCGGGATAGTTTAATCCTTTTTATGTCATTAGGGTTTTGCTAGGGTTATTAGGGTTAGCCTATATAACCCCTTCATTAGCCTTGTAATCTTTTAAGCTTTTCAATGCAACAAGGTAGTACGTTTGTTTGGTAGTCTACGTTTGTTTCTCTCTCTCCCTTTGAAAGTTCACATGGTATTAGAGCCATAAGATCTAGGCCTGTGGGATATTCGCTCCCCGGTGGTCGGCTATGCCTCGCCGCCGTCCGGCGGGCACTCATCGCAACTGTTCCTCGCATCTGTTCATGGAGCATTGTTCATCGAAGTTACTGTTCGTTATTGTTCATCGGCAAAGTTTCTCTTTATTTCCTCCTACATAAAGATAGCATCTCAATCCCTCTCTCAGCTCCATCTCTCCTCTCTCCCATATGTTACTCTAAAATCTTCAGTCGAAATTTGTTCGGCATTGGTTCTTCCTCCTATTTGCATTTGTTCAGCATCAGTTCTTCTTCTTATTCGAGTTTTGCACCGCTCAGCACCTTCGCAATTGTTGATTTGCAGCAGTTTGCTCGCAGTAGTTGATTTGTAGTAGTTGATTTGTAGCAGTTGTTTTGTAGTAGTGGATTTGCAGTAGTTGATTTGTAGTTGTTATGTCCATGACAAACTCACGATGCTCTTCGGCTTTGCATCATGAGTAGTGGATTTGCAGTAGTTGATTTGTAGTTAATTGTTAGGGTTTCAGTTAAATTGTTAGGGTTTCAATTAATTATTATTTATCTTTTATGCTCGGGGTAGTTTATTTATTTATTTTTATGTTATTAGGGTTTTGCTAGGGTTAGCCTATATAACCCCTTCAAATCGGAATCGTATCGTGATCAAATCATGATCAAATCGGGTCGTATCATGATCAAACCTTGGAATCTTTTTCTTTTTTAGGCGTAGCCTTTCTCTAATTTAAACATATAATAGTTTCATTATTTTGTATTCCGATTATCAGTAATATATCAGTTCTTCTGTCCTTTAGTTTATCACAGAAACAGGTCCAAAGTAACAGAGTTTATAGGGGCAAGGATAAGATTAAGTCTTCGGATCAAGGAAAGTTTCTCTGTTCTGATTACTGTCAGACACTTTTTAGGAAGTTTCACAATTTGAGGGAAGGCACTAGGTCCGTGGACTAATACACGCAAGATTTTTACTAGCTCCAAGCGAGGAATAATTTAAATGAAGACGAGGAGCAAGGTGTAGCCCGTTATGTGGCAGGATTGTGTCGTGATATCCAAGATGAGGTTGTCCTGCATAACTTAAGACGGGTTGATGAGGTGTAGCGTTTGGCACTTTCAGTTGAGAGTATACTTAAATGGTCCCCAACCAGCAAGATAGATCTGTTTCAGCGCAGTTCGAGTTGAAAGAACTCAGGAAGGAGGCACGGGGTATAAAAATGCCCAATCCACAACCCAACCTACATTTACCATATCCAACCTTAGTCAAGTTGGGCGGAATAAGGGTATTCTCGGTCCAAAGCCACCTACATTTAATTGTTTCAAGTGTGGGCAACCAGGGCACAAATCATTAGATTGTCCTTAGAGGAAATTTACCCCACAATCAAACTCGATAGAGGAGAATGTAGGTGATCCTAGTCAGGAAAATGAGACCCTGAAGAATCCTTAGTGGAAGAAGAAACAAACTTCGAAACTACTAATGTTGATGGAGATGAGGAGGGTCAGTTTCTTGTGATTCATCATGTCATGATAGCTCCTATGGCTTCATCCGATGACGGATGGCTGCGACGAAGTCTGTTTCACACTACTTGCACAACTGGGGAAAGGTTGTGTTCGGTTCTCATTGATAGTGGAAGCTCCGAGAACTGTCGCAAATGAAATGGTGAGCAAGCTTGGCTTGAAAACTGAGATATTAGTTAAACCATACAAGGTGGCTTGGTTTAAAGGGGGAGAAGTCCCAGTCACTCATTGGTGTCTACTGAAATATTCTATGGGAAGAATTATATGGATGAGGTCTGGTGTGATGTAGCGCCTTTAGAGATGTGTCATATCTTGTTGGGACGTCTTCAGAGTTGAAGTGGACTCGAATTGCTTGTCTTTTGGTTGGCAAAGAGGTGAAACTAGAGTTAACAATACCTAGAGAAGTCCCGCCATTGCTTGATGAGTTTAGGGATCTTGTTCCTCAAGAGCTTCCGGATGGACTGCTTCCTATGAGGGATATCGAACATTGCATAGATATGATCCCAGGGGCTAGTTTACCTAATTTGCCACATTATCGCAATGGCTGTGGGGAGCGGCTTGCCCTAGATTTGTTGATGGTGTACTTCAGGTGAAAGAGATTTCCAGCAGGTTCATATGGTAAATTGAGTTGAAGGAAGTTTGGACCATTTCACATTCTAGAGAAGCTGGGTACCAATGCCTATCCTTTGGATCTTCCCGATAATGTCCCAACTTCACCAATCTTCAATGTTGCTGATCTATTCCTGTTTCATGGAGAAGCAACTCCAGATACTGTAGACATCGTTGCACTTCTCACCGTGTCGTTACGGTGCCAAAATTATCAATTAAAACAAAACAATTACAACTACTCTGTAGAATAGTGGCAAAAGTCCGAGTATCGTTCCACAAGGACAAGAGCACGTATTATCAGCTTCATTCAATTCCTACTTCAATTCGAGAACAAGTTTCAAGTTTGATTTTGAATTTAAAACTAAGAAAACTTGGTTTTGTAAAACAAATGGGAAAAACTCTAGGGATTTGAATCCGGTTTCCTCCTCATAACATGATTTTGCTTGGTTAAGAACTTCCATTAAAATCATGATATCCTTGAGTACTCAATTGGCGAAAGCTATTGTTGCCTAATACAAGCTGTCTTACTAGTGCACGCCGTAACTAACTACGGAATGTCTAATAGCACGACCTGTTTTACAAGGTATAGCTTATCTTAACCAAGTTTGTGAATCAGTAACATAAACGGTTGTATGAACGTGTTTGAAATCTAGAATACAAAAACACTTGATAGGTTGAAACAAGAAACATTCAAACCATTCATTGAAAATGAAAGCATCCTTAAAACATATGACCAAAGTTCAAAAGATTGTTCTTAAACCAATACAAAATAATTCTACTTGGACAGAAACTTTCATCTAAATTCTAACCCTAGAAGTGAGGTTTAGCCGGCCATTGGAGGAGGTGACTTCAAGTTCTTTGGGTAAGAACTCGAACTTCCTTGAATTCCCTCCTTTTCCTTCTTCTTCCCTGCTTTTGCCTTCTTTTCTCCTTTGCTTAGCCTTGAAGCAATCCTAAGTAGCTCTAAGGTAGTTGTCCTCCCCAAAATGACCCTCAAATGCTTATATATGCTCGGAACCGAGGTTAGCTCTTGAGAACTTGAAAAGTCAAAGAAATCTGCTAAAGTCGGCTAATCTCGTCCAGTGGAGTAAGTTGGCTCGTTTGGTTGGATGGACTGGACACATGGCTTGCAAAAATCCTCCGTGAGCTTCAGCTTTGGCTTGTCCAGTTGGGCCAAATCTTGTCCTGTTGGATGCACTGGTCACATGGCTTGGAAAATGAGGTAGAGAGCTTGAATCTCAGCTTGGCCAGTCAGGGCGAGATGCAACCGGTTGGATGTTGTTCTTGTTTTGCCTTCAAGCCTCACCCTTCACTCCTTGCACTCCCATCTTGTCTCCAAGACTTCTTCCATTACTCGCGGCTTCCATCAACATGCAATAACTCAAGCCATTTGGCTCCAAATGAACACGATCGGCTTCCATTTTCTGAAATGTGAATATCGTGTATAAATATCCAAGTAGCATCAAAATGGGACTTAACAAAGTGAGGTTGGGGAGCTTAAACATCCACATTTAAGCTCCTATCAACTTCCTTTTGCTAATTATTCCATACCAGCTGAGGACTATATTGAGGATTTTGTTGACATCAAGGTTGCGAAGACGCGTGGTGGTTAAAACAAGAGGTACTTGGTTCGTTGGAGAGGTCAGCCATTGATTGATTGTTCTTAGATCAACGATACTAAATTGAGACAATGCTGAGAGGATTTGTTCCAACAACTATCAGAAGCCTTCTCGATGGAGTCGAGTTTTTCCCACTCGGGAGGAATTGATGTAACTTAACCATTGATTTCCATTTCTATCCCTTGAAACCCTCTTATAAAGTTATTTTAAATTATTTATGAGGGTTAATTTTGGAAATCCACCCACATTTTGTAGTTGATTTTCCAAATAGGACTAATATTTTGGGACATCCCAAAATGGAATAGATGACCAACTTTATGGGACGGGGGCAGTATTTGCTGTTTTTATTATTTATTTTTTTACCTATTTGTGGGGGTTGCCCACATTTTAATTGGCATATGCTAGGCACATGACCTTTTATTATTTAGAGCTGGCCAATAGGGATGTGACACCTAGCATGGTCTAGGGTTTGGCTTGAGTTCCTATATAAGCCTAGCCTCTCTCTCTCTTCAGGGGACAATTGATGGCAAGAAAACCCTAGCTGCTGCTGGTTTATCTCTCTCACCTTCTGGTTTATCTCAGCCCTTTTCTCTTCTGGAATTTTTCATCACCTGCTGCTGCTTATATGTTGCTGCAGCTTCTTCATCTTGTTCTTCTTCGTCTGCTACTGCCCGCAGCTTCTTCTTCCTCCTCTTCTTTCCCCTTTGTTCTATCATCTCCTGTCTACATCTCTCGTTCCCCTTTTCTCAATTTGCTACCCCCTAGTTCTTAGCTATTAGTCACCTTTTGTTTTGGAATTGAACTCCTTTCTTTTTGTGAGGCTTACTAGTTGGTTTTCAGTAGTGGAATTTCAGTTTCATTAGTGGTTTATGCTGTTAACATCTTTCCTATTACGTGTTTGGTTGATTTACTAGCTTGCTATTCATTTGGTGATTATATACCTGATAGATCATTTGGAAGCTTGGCTTAATTTGTGAAGTTCTCCAATAAAATCATCCTAATTCTGTTCATTAGACCTAGGGCTGCATTAAATTCTTGCCAGAGTTTCATAATCAGTTGGAACTCAGCCTTGGGAGACAATAATTCAGCATCTGGATGACCAAGATCCCATATGGTTTTAGCAGTTTAACTAATATTTCTTGTAAGTTTACTCCAGTTTAGGCAGGCCTATTCGAACTCTGTCTCTTATCTACGAGTGATTGTGTGTATCGTAAGATGAAATTCTATCGTGAGAGTTTGATCTGTATAAGTTATAATGTTTGATCTACATCATATTCAGCTCATCAGCTGTAACTAAAAGAAATTGAACCATCCAATGTCTTTTAATGGTGATTGCGCAACCCGAGGTATTTATCCCTCATCAGGGATGGCTTAGGCTTCTGGGTGTTGCAACATAAGCATTTAGAGTTCTAATCGCAAGTTTTGTTAAAGCATCTAACTCAATACCAATTGGCTGTGAGTGGAGAGGAAACCCACCCCCCCCCCCCCCCCCCCCCCCCCCCACAACACACACACACACACACACGCAGTTTTTATAATGTGGCATGAAATGGGCCCTGTTCTAATATCATGTGGAAACTTTATATCCATCATGTGTTAGAGCTTGTCCCACATTGGTTATTTATAACCTCCAAAGCTAGTATATGAGCCTCGTGGAGAGTCCCACATTGGTAAATTATAACCTCCAAAGCTAGTATATGAGCTTGGTGGCCTCTCCACTAATTGCCAATTGGTTTTGAGTTAGATGCTATAACATGGTATCAGAGCTAGGCTTTCGGAGGATTTTAGACAAGACTCTCTTGGTTATTACCCCGTTGTTTGTGTCATAAGTGCACCAAGTTTCGTTATGATCCCAATGTTATGTATCCGTTGTTTACATCTCCACGTGCGGGTCAGGGGTTGCACGTGCAGGGGAGTGTTAGAGTTTATCCCACATTAGTTAATTATAACCTCCAAAGCAAGTATATGAGCCTGAGCGGCCTCTCCAGTCATTGCCAATTGGTTTTGAGTTGGAGGCTTTAACATGGTATCATAACTAGGTTTTCGAAGACTTTTCCCCATTGTTTGTGCCATAGTTGAACCTTGTTTCGTTGCCATCCTGTATGTTCCGGATCCTTTGTTGACCTCTCTACATGCGAGTAAGGGGTCACACGTGTGGGGGAGTGCTGGAATTTGTCCCACTCCCACATAGGTTAATTATCACCTTGAAAACTAGTATATGAGCTTGGGCGGTCTCTCCACTCATTGCCAATTGGTTTTGAGTTGGATGCTTTAACAAGTTTAATGAGTATCATCACTTGAAGTCTTAAAAACCAAGGTAATTATAACAATTTATGAAAGAATTTATAAAGCTCCTCAACCTAGAAGTGTAAGTATTTATCTGCATGCTAATTTGGGGAGGAAAGGAAAGGTCATTCACTCTAACAAGCTAAAGCTATGACTAGATGCCAATTTTTTAGTGCAGCAATCTTTACCAAAAAAAAAATACCCATACTATATGTTGGCGCTTTTTCTTGCCATTGTGCACAGATGACTTTGATCACTTGTCTCTAGCTTAAATTATATCTATAAGCTATCAAATACGTCCTCTTACTTCGGGTTAACGTTGGCTGGTTAAGAAAGAGGCAGAGAGTATGAGGATCTACAATCTACATTGTTCCAACTAAGCCTAGCCTCACATGAAATGTAAAAATGCACAAACGTGCCCCTTGTGTGAATGCCTTGTGAACAGGAGTAGACCGTTTAAGGGTAAAGCATGAATTCGCAAGCCTTAGAGGCATTTTTGGGAAGTCTAGCCTTGATGTGAGCATCAACTTAGCCTCTATAAACATTGGCATTACCCGCATTACCCATGACGTAACTAGCCATGTGAACATCTGAAAGGCATGGTTACTGCTACTTTCACATACAGACCGCTAAAAGTATGAATATATTCGGGTATGGATACAGGCACCAGACAGAATCAGAGTGTAGATACGACGAGAAAATCACAACATAAAAATCTCCTCGGTATTTTTTGTTTTTTGCAAGTGAATATTGTACCTATAAATGGCCAAAGCCATAGAAATTTGAAACTCAAATAAAGTGTGTGTTATTATTAGATGGCCTATAAGAAATACAAACCAAAAGGTGGACCGTGGATGACTAGTGAGGATGAGAGAACAGAAACAGAGAGAAAAATGGATGCTTGCAGAGAGAGGGAGACATAGACAACATGACAATGAGTATTTGCTCCGTTGCCAACAAGATCTGCCTAGACTACCAGCATGGAGATTGGTGCTAGAAGGTGCATAAGTCATAGAAGGGGAAAGGAGGGACAGGTGAAAAATCTTTTCAGAGGAAGAAAGGTGTGAATATCGTGGTTATGGCTTTTGTTCATTTAATGATTCATTACTTACAAAGTGGACCCAAACATGTCCAACTGGAAAAAGTTAAGTAAACAGATATGCTGAGTGGCGTGTTCATTCAGTAATTCGTTGTGATCCTAGCATGTTTGTGTCACACATGTTTGACACCGATAAGACTACTAGTTATTAGGCTTGTAGGCGCTTCATGGGATCTGCGTCATTTAATCCCACAATTTGCTCAACTTTTTCCTCCTGCTTTGGTAAATTAATTGCATTGTTTGTACTTATTTTGCTTGTTCACACCTGATGCTGTGTTTAGAAGTATAGATTCTATACCGGGGATCTGGAATCTAAGTTCTTCTTGAAAACAATTTCATTGCCAACACCCCCAATTATATTAACTTATGTATTGATTTTATGCTTCCAGACAACCTCTAATGCCTACACCTAGTGTTGGTCTGCGAAGTGCCTGGAGCTGGCCTCCTTTATGCGTTATGCCGTGCTCTTTGTCTATATGTTTAGTAGTTTTGGTTCTTTTCTGTTCTTTGCGATGAAATCTTTTAAGTGCTGGATGGCTTTGTCATGATATCAAAAAAAAAAAAAAAAGACAACCTCATAAAGACTCCTTATTGCCCTTGGCTTAATATCATGTATACGACCGCTATTCTTTTAAAACTATAGCAATGTATCTTTGACAGGTGTCAACTTGGTTGGAGTTGCATGATAAATTAATGCCGAATGGTCGTTTTATGGTGAATTGTGGTGCTGCTAATGATGGAGTGTCCGATGCCGCTTCCCCTGAATTCTCAGCGATTGATCACAGTTGGGTGCAAAATTCTACTATCAGGGCATTATACCAAGCATTTCCAACTAAAGTAGGGGTACTTACTGTTTATCTTTTACGAATAACTTAAAGTTATTTGATTATCAGCTTATCACCTTAAGTTTCTGACAGTTGCAACATTAGAAGTAAATGTGGTTTTCGAAATCATTGTATGCTAAAATATGTTACTCTAATAGGCCATGATTACTCTAGGAAATTTCTATCTCTAGCTCTAGTTATAAAATGAAAAGCTACAGCCTACATCTATTCAGAATAACGATAAGGGCTGATTTATGGCCCCTCTCGTCAAAGTTCCGATTAAGTATGTTCCGAAACATAATACTTCTTCGTTCCAAAACAATGAATAGCATGCTTAGGGCATCTCCAACTTGCACCAATTTTCCATTTTCTGGAAGATCATCCTCCTCCAACGCATCCCCCAAAACTCTTCCCTATTTCAGAGGATGGGTGTAGATCCTTCAAATATGGAGGATTGGAAAAAAAAAATTGCGGATGATCATATTTGGAGGATAGGACCATTCATTAAATGGTTATAACTTTTGATTATGCATTCATTTTGCACAAGTACTATTAGAATGATATTCCCAATACCTTTAGAAAGAGCTTCTTATTCAATATATTGTAAAACTGAAAATAATAGTAATTTGAATTTTGGAGGTAATGGGAGGGCTATTGGATTTTTGGACTCAAAAGTTCAATACTTCTCTTCCTTCTGTAGATCACTCATGGTAATGACCCTCAGGTAAACTGGTAAAGGATGGGCAGGAGCAGTTCATTCTATGGAATCTCTCGTATCTGTGTTGAGAGTGGAGATTTTCCTTGCACTACTCTTCAAGAAAATTATGTGTCTTCCAGTGCTTGTCTTGACTTTTGGGTACAAGTTTTTTTCCAAATGATGCTTACAAGAAGATTTTAGACAATGTTGGCCATCACTAATTCCTTTGGTTTGTCCATGTCCCGAGAAGTCATGTTGTTGATCATGATTTCACTCTGGGTGGTGGTATCGGTCGGTGTAACCATCACGGTCGCAAGTAACGGATATCAGGAGTAGGGGTGAGCAAAAACCCGCCTGACCTGCTAACCCGATCCGACCCAACGGGTTTCAGGCAGGTTCAAATTGTAATCGGGTCGGGGTCGAGTCTAAAATTTTTGTAATTTTCGGGTGTCGGATCGGGTGTCGGGTGGGTGGTTTTGGAGATTGGGTAACCTGACCCAATCTATTTATATACACCCACACACTTCTAGATTTCCATCCAGAAACTTCATTCCACTTCACACCTGTGATCTACTCTCTCTCTCTCTCTCTCTGCGATTTGGATGTGGGCTTGGGAATCCATCCTCCATCTCCCACGCTGTCCACCACTCCATGTCTCCACCTACCACACCCCGCCATCCCAACCGTCCGCCGCCTCCCAAATGGCATAACTCTCTCTCTAGCGCTCTCTCTCGGATCTCTCTTTCTCTCTCCCCACTATACAGCCTCCATCAACGACAGCCTCAATCGACGATGATGGTGAAGACGGCGGCTATTCAGCGACATTACAGAGTTACAGACGAGTGACGACGACATGTGATTTCTCTCTCTCTGTCTCTCTCGTGTGTGCGTGCGTTTGTGTGATACTATGATTCATGATTTGTGAACTATTCAAGTGTAAGATTCATGGATCTGTGATGATTATTGTCTATTGATTCTGATTTTTGATGGTATATGTGGATATGTGCCTGCTCAAATCAACCCCCCCCCCCCCCCCCCCCCGCGCGAGTCTGTGTCCTGTGATCTGGAAATTTTGGGGGTTCTTGTAACCCGACCAATCCAAACCGAACCCGACCAAAACCCGATGGGCCCGAACCGATCGGTCTCTAGGGTAGTTCGGTTCGGTTTCGGGTTCAGTTTTTCCCAACCCAATCAAACCTGACCCGACCCGACCCCGACCCGTGCTCACCCCTAATCAGGAGTATTGGTCATTGTGTAACGGCCAACGGGAACCGAACACCGCACTCTTGAATCTTTTCAAGGACTAGCATATGTTAAAAATTCCATTGATACACGTGTTCTGACCTTGTTTACAACAAATTTCACGCTTTAAGTCAATTAATATTGATATTTACATAGGGGAAAGGTGAAGATCATGGTGAAATTTTCTTTGGTGTACAAGGGTGCCGTATGCTCGAGTGAGTTGCACTGGTAGACTTTAATGTCCTTTTGAGCTTCGTCTCTTTTCTCGTGTAGTGCCTCTAGCACAATAGGTGTATGGTTCAGGAGTACGATAGGGCCAAAGTACAATTGGTAGTCCGCGGGTCCTTCTCTATTGATGAAATATTCAAGGACTGATGGTGGTTTTGTGGTGACTGATGTCATATGAAGCTAAGAGTCTCGCAACACGATTGTGTATGAAGGGGTAAGCATTATCAGAGACAAAAATCTTAGGTATGCCTGGATTTTTTTTTTTAAATATATTTGTTTAGTTAGTTTAGATGTGCATATATTGCCAAAGGTTGGGCTTCTCTCTAGTCCTCCCCCAGCCAAACCCCCCCGTCCATTGGGGATTACTTGGGTACTGTTACTGTTAATGTATTTAGTTTGGATGGACAAAAAAAATACTGAGTGGGGTTGGAATACATGGATGAAAAAGTGAATAGGAAAAATGGAGTAAGGTCGGAGATGCTCTTACTACTTCTGAAACAAAAACTATTAGGTTACTGTGCAGAAAGTGAGGGAACATTAAGGGCCCCTTAAACATAAAATTCACTTGAATATGCATTATTCTGTGTATATGTACATATTCCAACTTGTTCTAGGTCAGTAAATCTTTTTCTTCATGTGGGTATTGTTTGATGGCTATCCCTGAGCTGGATAAAAGCTTGCAATTTTGTATTTGACATAGTTGAACTGGAAGAAAACGCCAAAAGAGGAAGGTGAAAACTACATCGCCCTGACAGGACCCTTGCCAGATTTGGCTACATGGTCTGCTGTTCTCCCAGATCGTTTGAGCTCCACTGTCAATCAATGGAAGCCTTGCCTGCCTCTATGACTTTCTAGACATTACCACTTCACTGTTGCAATACCCATACCTGCTGGTCACGCAGTTTGAGAACCATATGCTCAACCACCACAGAGCAGGTGACTGCAGAGGTAAGCCTTCCTGTTCTGAGGTTTAATTCATGATTTTCTCTTTTTTTTCTTATCCTATGTGTTGAATTCTCTTCAGTGAAAGAGGTTTTTTGCTGCATAGTGACACATAGAGAATGCATTTAGCAGATCATAACATTGTTGTCGTTGCTTTCCATTTGTATGCTACTCCTTGTATTCATGATCCTTATCCATAACTGCAATTGCCCAAGGATTTCTGTAGTGCCACTATAAAATCACATGCTCCATATTGTTTTAATTGATTGAGACCCAGTTTTTCACCCTCAGGAACCATTTTTTGGAGTTCCCATTTGGAATGGTGAATTAATTGTTGTGATGGCTATCAATGCAATTCTTACGAGCAGCCTACATTCTTGGGTTTATGACCTCAGTCTTTGCAAATCGTAGCAAAAAAGTGCCAGGTTTCAGTCTCCAGTCTCCACGTTTTGATAAGTTGTATTGATATTGTTCTCTTCGTTTTACATGGAACTATCAATTCTTGATATGTTGTGGTATTTTGTTAATGTTTCCATCTCTCTCTCTCTCTCTCTCTCTCTCTCTCCATTTGTCGTTTGCAGCCAACGGGTTAATAAAGCATCGGAGTAGGAAGAATTTTCTTAACCTATGGAGGTCTAGGAGAGGTAGTTATGGACTACCACAGGTTTCTGTTTTCCTTTTCCATATAAAAACGCGTGACATGACGTTCCAATTCTTTCTTCAATAATTCAGCTTTTGCCTGGTGTTTTTGATAGCGCTTTTTGACATTCAAATGAGCATAAAAATTTCAACAGTTCTTATTTAGACCTTGTTTGTCTTCATTATTTCATTCATAGCTATGATGATTAATGTCCAAACTCTGACGAATCTCTCATACAGGTTTGGCCTAGTATATTATTTAAATGTAAATCTACGGAAGTCGTAATTCGTTTAGCCGACTTCTCCATTAACATTTGTATTGAAATAAAATACGAAAGAGGTCCATCTAGTAAATCTGATTATTCCTATTCTCAAAAGTAGCAGTGATCTAGCTTTTCCCAATTAAAAAAAAGGCTTGGGTGTAAGTGGAGATCCGTTGTTTTTTTTTTATTTTTTTTATTTTTAAAGTGCCTTACAGAGCAAGATAACCGCGAGTTGTTAAACTAGCTATCGATTCTCTATCTTTCAATGACACGAGTCCTTCAGTTCAAAAAACACAATTCAGAGTGCAGTGACTTTGCTGCACTCTGGATCCGTTGTCCCCATTTGGTATCCCCTTTTGGTGTCCCACCCCCCACTTGCTGCCATGTGGCACACTAAAAACTCTTTATTTTGTTTTTTTTTTTTGTTTTTTTAACGGGAAGGCTCTGATCCGTTAGAATCTTTTTTTCTCCGTTATTCCATACCTACTGTTAAAGGTTAAGCGTTGAGATTTGCAAAAGGAAATGTCGGAAAAAACAAATGCCCTACGCCCAGCCTTTCAACTCCTTTACGGAAAAAAAACAGAAGTCGCACTTCTACTTTTCCATCAAAATGGCCGGAGGTTTTTAGGGTTGATAGTTAGAGAGTGAAACAAAATATGGAGAATCAAGGCAAAGGCTATTCTTCTCCCATCTCGTGTGAGGTAAGTTATGGTAATTTTGAATTAGCATATTTGTTTAGAATCATATTAACGACTGTAAATCCACCACGAACGGTTGTATTGGGATGAATCTAGAGGTGGGTTTTGCTTAAAGAGAACAAAACTTTTGCTTAGATTTTACAATATTCAATTCTCATGTGAACTCACCTGTTATGAACTCCTTTGGGTCTCTCTGTATAGAACTTTATTGTAGAGTCTAGAAACGGAGCCATGAATTTTGCTCCGATGGGTTTCACAGGTACAAGTTGTAGTGCAGTTGTAGATTCCTCCTATGAGAATGAAATTTGTTTTTGCTCAGAACACGTGTTTAGAACTCTTGATTTGCCCAGAAAGCATGTTTGGAGTAAAAAAATTAAAACACATTTATAGAAAATTAAATTATCTTTGATTTACTCTAAAAAAAAAAAAGAACTTGTTTGGACTTTAGAGTGAAAGGGCAGTCTAATAATAATAATAAAAAAAAAAAAGAAAAGTGTGAGGCATTTGTTTTCGTTTTTTCCTCTAGCGAATCTCAACGCTTAACCTTAATTGTCACTTGATAACAAATTCTTTGGTTAACAGTAGGTATGGAATAACGGAGAAAAAAGGATTCTAATGGATCAGAGCCTTCCCGTTAAAAAAACAAAAAGAAACACTCAAAGAGTTTTTAGTGTGCCACATGGCAGCAAGTGGGGAGTGGAACACCAAAGGGGGACACCAAATGGGGACAGCGGATCCGGAGTGCTTTGCTGAAGTTATTACCTTATCAACCCAATGGGACAATGTCACTACTGGAAAATGAACCGAGGTGATGGTTATATAATGAGTTGAAATGTCCAGGTCACAATGGTTATAATGTGTAGAAATATTCGATAATGATATTTCTTGTTCTTGAAAAATATTCTATTCAAGAATCAGACCATATTCATGAAGTGAAAGGTTTTCTTTATGAAGTATTGAACTACTATGCCAATAGGCCCCAAGCAATGTGAGGTTATTTAGTGCTATGGTAGCAATGGTCCATGCCACGCCAATCATAAGATAACATGTCACTTTGTCCCTTGATTTATCAAACACAACTATGAGTCCCGCAATATTTACTAATCACAACACGTGGAACATGGAATAATTTCTCTTAAGCTAGAGCAACGTTCGAGGCTAATTTACATCTTACTTTTTTCGAAAGGTTTCTATCACTTCAAGTTCCACATACTAAACTGCAAGTGGAATGAGTAATTTACAAGATAGTAAAATACATATATCACTATGTAATGTAGAATTCCAACCTGTGTCCTATCTTATTGTTATTTTCTAAAGCATCTCTGAAGTTTACAGACTTTACACGCTCAGAAACGCCTAGAATGCTTTATTTGTCAAGAAAGCTGCCAAGCCGATAAAAGGATTAATTCCAGTGATACTCATTTGGTAGGAAAGAGGGTGCATGATGGTGGTGGTTCACTCATTATTGCGTACAAAGCAAATAGGGGATGAACACAAAAAGGGGGAGATGATATTCATTACCAACCAAACTAATCACGACAAACGTTTCACACGACGCCACAAACTCATCCATTCCCAGTGGGATGACATTGTTGGAAGTGATAAGATAGCACACCTTACAAATTGTTTATACCAAACAGGGGGTGTGGACTTTTGGTCACATCATAGTCCTCCACCTTTATTTTTGAAGTAATTATTAGTTTAAAATCACACGGCCCATAATTATACAGGAAAAGTCTCGATGGTAAATACTGATAAGAAAGTTTCAGCATATATAATAGTACTTGTAGTAATAGTAGTAGTGATGGTAAAGTAAGGCCCTTGTTGCAGAGAGAGAGCAAGAGAAAAGCCGTCTCCCTTAGCGGCGGAAGCTCCTGACTGGGCGTGGGGTTTCCCCCTCGACAGCTCCCAGCTTGACTAGAGTGTAGACACCTGCACCTGCAAGGGCCCCGAGTGTGGGTGCCACCATGTATATCCATATTGATTTGTAATTCCCTGCTGCAACCGCTGGCCCCAATGTCCTCACCGGATTCATCGAACCACCACTGGAAGGCCTGTAAAAATTTTGAGCTAGGAGCATTAACCGTATGTAAATGTGTAGGTAAACTGAGATAGCATTAACAAACAGTTAATGAATGAAGAATTTTTATGTTCAAAAGTTTGATCAATCCTAGGGTTCACAGTTTTGTTGTCTAATATGATGAGAAACGAATGGATCTCAATTGTTGTCATAGTTTACCATGTTATCCGCCAAGAGAGAGGACGAACTTTAAAAAGGAGATTACTCTGTTTTCTAAAAAACAACAAAATATAACTTGAGAAAGAGAGACACAGATTAGGAAATAAAGGATCACTAACCCGGCAACTAGAATGTTAAGCATCACTGTAGCTCCGACTGCTATTCCTGCTAACTCGCCAACCTGTTAATTAGGAAGACCCCGAAATGGAAAGGAGAGAGAAGAGATTGTAAGTATGTTGTACGACCTCAGTATAATCTACACCTTGATTCATACAGGTTTGTACTTGCCTCCTAGCTATGTCCCTTTTTACATGTATGTGACGTCCCAAATAGAGCAGTACTGTTGGTGTACATGATAATTACGATAATCTAGAACAAGTGGAGAGTAGTAAATGTAGATGCTCAGAAATGATTACCGCACGGGTGTCGGTGGCAACAGCAGTAACAACAAAGAGGAGATTGAAGGTTATGAGGAATTCAAGCACGAAAGCCTGGCCATCGCTCACGTGAGGAACAGTTACACCACCAGACATGAAAGGGTGGAAAGCACCTTTGAGAGCAAAAGAAGCACATATAGATGCCGAGACCTGCGCTGCTATGTAGGCTGGGACTTGGATCCATGGAAAGTGACGGAGTGCTGCGAATGCAATGGTGAGTGAGGGGTTCAAGTGAGCACCGGAAATGTGACCCGTAGACAGAATCACAATCATCACTGCCAGCCCAGCGCATGCTGCGTTACCAATCAGTGACTCCACTCCGTTATACTTTTGGTTCACGATTGGACCGGCTGTCGCTGCGAATATCAGTATGAAAGTCCCCACGAACTCTGCTCCCAGCTGCGACCAAACCGCACCAATCCAAAATATTATTGAATTAACAAAATAACACATGCTAGCTGACGACGAATAAAGGACAATTACTCCAAAATAGTACTCTACTTGATAACTACTGCTACGTTAACTTCTGGAACAAAATTTAATGTACAAAATTGATTAAACAAAATTATCTTTCTGAGAATATACAACAATAAAGAGAACAATCCTTGCTTCTGTAAGCAACATCTCTGTTTTACTACATTCCATCCTAAGGTGTGTTATTATATTCCAAGAATCCTAACTAACCTTCACCTCTTGGAGTGGAACTCAACGAATCTGGTCCGGTTAAACTCCTCAAGTTTTATTTTTCTATTAGAATTGGACAGAATAAGGCACGCTTGTATGGCGTATGCAACATTTGTTTATTGGGTGAATAAAAAATATTAGTATAATCCAATCAATCATCGAAATCTCCTTCCACGACATGAATAGAACTGAATAGTGTTGCGAGCTCAAGTCCAAACTTAGATGGTAAATCGAGCAAGTTGTCTACTGGAATCGAGTCCTGAATAGCGAACAAAGGCTGAACCACATGTCCTTTCACGCCTTATAAGACTACTTCGGAAGCACTAATACTTCGGTGACTATACTTGGGTACTACATTTTGGGTACCATGTGATATGTCATTAACATATTTGTAGAATGTGCCTCATATGTCTTGTTGCGGAGCATATTCTGCTATTGCAATGATGACATGCACATCACATGCATGGTACTAGAAATGTGGTATCTAAAATGGTCACCATAGCATATCTTTCCTGCAAATACAATGCAATTTCAATGGTAATTGTTCATTACAATTGGCAATGCAGTCCGATGTTCAGGGTAGTGTGATTGATGATCAGTTCTTTTCAAAAGACACCTTCAATTAACCGGTTAACTAACGTAAAACTCGTGCTATGCACTTTAATTAAAAGCATATAATGAAATAAAAAAATATATATGTAAAACAAACTTTACTTACTACAATATATGTGATTAGAGACGGATAGATATGTAAATTTGATTGATCCCTAACTTATAGAGTTTAATTTCCAACTTCTAGGTTATCTTATTGTTTGGATCACTTGAATTTAGATTAGTAAAACGTAAATATTTATAGATATTAGCTTAACTCACTTGTCGCACTCAAGAAGCCTCTCATGAAAACACAAATGCAATACTATATAAAGTATAGATGATGATCTCGTTAGTTAATCTAGATAGAGGGAAAACAACACTCAGACACGAATCCAGTGGCGGCTCCATGAATCTTTAATAACCAAACCAAACTGACCCTTATGTCCCAATTACTTGGGGTCGGCTACATGAATCCTTTTTCTCCAATGAGTTTTGCAAGGGCTACTTGTTCACTCAAACCCATTATACTCATATCTTTGCGTACAACCGCATCTAAAGTCAATTTAGGTCTTCCCCTCCCCCTGGCATTAATTACTACCCAAAGCTATTATATCTGCTCTCTTAACTACTGCATCTACAGTAGACATGTCTAAACCACCTTAGCCTATTTTCCCTCAACTTCTCCTCTATAGGTGTTACACCTACCATCTCACGAACCATTTCATTTCTATTTCTGTCTCGTCTAGTTTTACCACACATCCACCTCAACATTCTCTTTTCCGCTACACTCATGTTCCTCACTTGCTGTTTCTTTACAAGCCAACATTGTGTCTCGTAAAACATCGTTGGTCTTATGGCAATTCTATAGAATTTTTCCTTCAATTTTGTGGGTACCCTCTTATCACATAGTACACTAATAGCGCTTTTCCACTTGAGCCACCCCAGTTGGATCCTATGGGTCACATCATCTGCAATCTTTCCATAATTACTCATAATTGAGCCTAAATACCTAAAGTGGTCACTCCTTAGAATCTCCTGGTCTTGGATCACCACTCTTTCTTCACGCGCACTACTTGTACTACTAAATTTGCACACCATATACTCAATTTTACTCCTACTTAACAAAATTTCCAATTTAGTATTAGCACCTAAAGCAGTTTCATCTATGAGGACAATATCATCTGCAAATAACATACACCATGGGATATCCTGTTGAAGCTATCTAGTCAACTCATCCATAACAAAAGGCAAAAAGGTATGGGCTCAAGGCTGACCATTGGTGCAATCGTACTGTGATCGGGAATTCACTCGTTTCCTCTACTGGTGATCTAATGGTTGTGATGACACCTTCATATATACCTCTAATTACGTCGATAAAACCTTTGGTCACCCCATTTCTCTCCATATGATGTCTCTAGGCACCCTATCATAAGCCTTTTCTAAGTCTATGAAAACCATATGGAAATCCTTCTTCTTTGCCCTGTGCTTTTCAACCAATCTCCGTAATAGATAGATAGCTTCCATGATCGATCTCCCAGGCATGAACCCAAATTGGTTCTCCGACACCGTAGTCACCATCCTCAGTCGATGCTCAATAACTCTTTCCTAAAACTTCATCGTATGACTCATCAGCTTAATACATCTATAGTTCTTGCAACTCTGAATATCCCCTTTATTCTTATAGATAGGAACTAAGGTGCTCCTTCTCCATTCGTCGAGCATCTTCCTAGTCATAATAATCTTGTTAAACAACTATGTCAACCAAGTCACCTAGACTTTTCCACATTTCAATTGGAATACCATCTGGTCCTAAGGCCCTACCCGGTTTCATCCTCCTTAAAGCCTGGATCACTTCGGACTTTTGTATTCTTCGATAGAACTCATATTTGACATTCTCGCTAGGTACACCAACTTCCTCCTCACCGAAGCCTCATTCATGCTTCTCGTTTAACAACTTCTCGAAATACGACTTCCATCTATCTCTGATCTCTCACCAATACCACCAAATCAATACCTTTTATACACTTAACTTGAGAGACGCCTCTAGCTTTCCTTTCTCGCAGCTTGACGAGTTTATAAATATTCTTTTCTTCATCTTTAGTATCGAGTCTAGTGTAGAAATCCTTAAAGGCTCTCAACTTGGCATCCCTAACGGCTTTCTTAGCTTCCTTGCTAGCCTGTTTTTAGCCTTGGAAATTTTTGTCATTCCGATCCTTTTGCCACTTTTTAAAGCACTCCTTCTTAGCTTTTACCATGGTTTGAACCTCGTCATTCCACCACCAAGTCTCCTTAGAAATTTTATCTTTCCCCTTCGACTCCCCAAAAACTTCTTTCGATATTCTTCTAATACTGTCCACTACTATATTCCACATACTATCACTATCGCCTTGCAATCCCCACCTCACTTCTTGAGACATTCTTTCCTTGAACACCTCTAGTTTCTCCCCTCTTAGGGACCACCATTTAGTCCGTGGGCATCTAGTTTCCTTTCTCATTATATTATTCCATGAATCTTTAATAGTGTGTTCAAAAGTTACTTTAATCTATTAATTAGCAACAAATACATAAAATTTCATATTAGACAGATAATACTGCAATTAGAAAATTTCATATATATATATATAGGATCCCGTTCTACTAAGGACTCCCTCAAACTCGTAATTTGCGGACCTCATGGATCGGGGTCGAATCTCGACGATCCGAACCGCTCAATGTGTCTAAAACGTGATTTTAAGGGTCACCGCGAGGATTCGTCCAAAAAAAAAAAATACTCGGAAGGGTTTCATTCGAGCATTTTTCGATAAATTATATATGTACGGTTATTATGAAAAACCGCTCGGATGAAGCCCTTTCGGGTATTTTTTTTTTGTGATTCTTCGCGTTGGCCATGGAAAACATGTTTTAAACACATTGAGCGGTTCGGATCGTCGAAATTTGGTCCGAAAAATTAAAAAAGGGGTGGTCCTCACGGAGGAGATCTTTGAGGGAGTCCTCAATAGAACATCTTCCTACATATATATATATATATATATATATATATATATATATATATATATATATATATATATACACCAAACTTCCGGTCCAAACTCCCGCAACTTATTAAGTTCCGGACCTCCACTTTTCGGACCAAATTTGATGATCTGAACCGTTAGATGTGTTTAAAACGTGTTTTTAAGGTCCCTCACGAGGATCATAGCGTTTTTATGAAAAACTGCTCCGATTAAGCCCTTGCGGGTTTTTTTTTGCCAAATCCTCACGGGGGACCTTAAAAACACGTTTTAAACACATCTAACAATTTGGATCGTCGAAATTTGGTCCGGAAAGTGAGGTCCGGACAGTAGGTCCGCATTTTGTGGTTTGGATAGGAAGCTTACTCATATATATATATATATATATATATATATATATATATATATATATATATATATATATATATATAGAGAGAGAGAGAGAGAGAGAGAGAGAGAGAGAGAGAGAGAGAGAGGATCCAGTCAGGACTCCCTGACTTTGTTAAAATACGGACCTCCCCTCTCCCGGCCAAATGGTTGGGATCCAAACCGTTGGATGTGTTTAAAATGTATTTTCATGGGCTTACGCGAAGATTCGACAAAAAAAATGACCGGGAAGGTCTTCATCCGAGCAGTTTTTCATGAAATATTTATCCTACGGTTTGTATGAAAAACTGCTCGGATGAAGCCCTTCCCAGTCATTTTTTTTGCCGAATCTTCGCGTAGGCCCTTGAAAACACATTTTAAACACATCCAACGGTTCGGATCCCGACCATTTGGCCGGGAAATGGCCGGGAGAGGGGAGGTCCGGATTTTTTTAAAGTCAGGGAGTCCTGACTGGATCCTGACTATATATATATATATAGGATCAACTTCTAATGAGGGATCCCTCATTTTAAATAAAGTGAGGACCTCATGTTTTCCGACCAAATTTCGATGATCCGAACCGTTAGATGTGTTTAAAATGTATTTTTAAGGTCCACCATGAGGATTCGTCAAAAAAAAAAACCCGGAAGGGCTTCATCCGATCAAATTTTGTTAAAAATACAATATATAGCGTTTTTAACAAAAACTGATCGGATGAAGCGCTTCCGGATATTTTTTTTGGACGAATTCTCGCGGTGGACCTTAGAAACATTTTTTAAACACATCTAACGGTTCGGATCGTCAAAATTCAGTTCGGAAAGTGAAAAAATTGTTTGGTCCTCACTTTATTTAAAATGAGGGATCCCATATATATATATATATACAATAAGCTTCTAATGAGGACTCCCTCATGCGGAATTCCATGAGGACTTCACCATCCGGATCAAATTTTCTTGATCCGAACCGTTAGATGTGTTTAAAATGTGTTTTCCAAGGCCACCGCGAGGATTTTTGAAAAAAAAATACCCGGAAGGGCTTGATCCGTTCAGTTTTTGTTAAAAACGCTATAATAGCGTTTTTAACAAAAACTGAACGGATCAAGCCCTTCCGGGTATTTTTTTTTCACGAATCCTCGCGTTGGCCTTGGAAAACACATTTTAAACACATCTAACGGTTCGGATCATGAAAATTTGATCCGGAAGGTGGAAAAAGCCCTTGGTCCGCATGGAGCTTCCAATGAGGGAGTCCTCATTAGAAGCTCATCCTATATATATATATATATATATATATATATATATATATATATATATATATATATATATATGGGATCCCTCATTTTAAATAAAGTGAGGACCTCATGCTTCCCGACCAAATTTCGACGATCCAAACCGTTAGATGTGTTTAGAATGTGTTTTTAAGGTCCACCGCGAGGTTTCGTCCAAAAAAAAAAAAATACCCGGAAGGGCTTCATCCCATCAGTTTTTGTTAAAAACGCTATATATAGCGTTTTTAACAAAAACTGATGGGATGAAGCCCTTGCGGGTAATTGTTTTGGATGAATCCTCGCAGTGGACCTTAAAAACACTTTTTAAACACATCTAATGGTTCGGATCATCAAAATTCAATATGGAAAGTGGAAAAATTGCTCTTGACGAAATTTTATATTTTGAGCAAGCAAGATAAAACTAGCCAGGGCATAGATCTACTAACCTTTTTTAAGGGGAAGTTGTGGTGAATGGGTTGGCACGGATCTTTCTAGACATATTCTCTTCTTTTTTGATGTTTAGAATTTATTGTCGTTCAGAAAGAAGCCAGAGCATGATAACAATACCAATAGATCAAATTGTTTTTCTCTTTTTTCCTTTTTTTTTTTTTTTAAATTTTTGTCATTAAGAACGTGTACCTTGTTTGGGCTATTGAGTTTATGTGTTCAATTATGGATTATTTGAATCAATGGATGTTCATAATATAGGGTTTAGAGTTCAAATAAAGCCTAGCTAAAATAAATTGGTACTGATAAAATTTAAAAATGTATATATATATATATATATATATATATATATATATATATATATATATATATATATATATATATAGGAAGAGCTTCCCATCCAAACCACAAAATGCGGACCTAACGTCCGGACCCCACTTTCCAGACCAAATTTTGACGATCCGAACCGTTAGATGTGTTTAAAACGTGTTTTTAAGGTCCAACGCCCAACGCGAGGATTCATTAAAAAAAAATACCGGAAAGGGCTTGATTGGATCAGTTTTTCATAAAACGTGTATATGTGCACTTTTATGAAAAACTGCTTGGATCAAGCCCTTCCCGGTATTTTGTTTTTACAAATCCTTGCGTTGGACCTTAAAAACACATTTTCAACACATTGAGCGGTTCGGATCATCAAAATTTGGTCTGGAACTATGAGGTGTGGACGGGTCCAGATTTTTACGGTTTGGATGGAAAGCTCTTCCTATATATATATATATTTTAGGGTATCTGCAAAGGGTGGAGCCGCCTATATACAGACCACCCAAGATTATTCTACTTGCGTACGTTAAGATTTGTCTCTGTTATTTGTTGCTTATTTCTTGGTAAGAATTTTTAATCCCTTTGTAGATTAATTTTATTTTTACGATCTGTCTAATCTTAATATTTTAGCCAAAAATATTACTCCATATTTGATCACTTTATGGAGTAGTTTAATAATTCGATGTTCATATCTCGTCAAATGAAGGAGTCCAAAGTGTGAAATATCTATCATGTCTATCTATCAATACTCAATAAAAATGTAATGGGGCTTCAAAAACCACCAAAAAGTTATCCTTAAATTTGAAGAATTTTGGTTCTTAAATCCTCAAACTCCACCCAATCTTCTCCTTATGTTAACCACCCAAGAATAAATTATAGGGATTATTACCTCTAGGTCTAGAAAAGAGATGTCTAATTACCACTAAGGTAAGTTATTTTTTTTAATTACCACTAAGGTAAGTCACTCTTTTTTGGAGTTTAGGTGTAGGGTGCACTTTCCTATTATAGGGTTTTAGTGGTTTAGACACTTTCATAAAGTACTCTAGGATTTTAGGCACTTTCATAAGGTACCCTAGTCGTAGGGCAGCCTAGTCCTTGGGGTACCCTAGAGTTTAGGTTTAGGATGCACTTACCTATTATAGGGTTTTAGTGGTTTAGGCACTTTCATGGAGTTCCCTAGGATTTTAAGCACTTTCATAGGATACCCTAGTCGTAGGGTACCTCAGTCAAAGGGGTACCCTAGAGTTTAGGTTTAGGGTGCACTTTCCTATTATAGAGTTTTAGTAGTTTAAGCACTTTCATAAAGTATCCTAAGATTTTAGGCACTTTCATAGGGTACCCTAGTCGTAGGGTACCCTAGAGTTTAGTTTTAGGGTGCACTTTCCTACTATAGGGTTTTATTAGTTTAGGCACTTTCATATGATATCGCTTTGACCTAATGAAAAATTTTCAAAGTTGGGCTTGACCTGATGGTAATTATGAGATCCAAGGGTGATCTGATTGTAAATGTCCCTAAATTATATATGGATGAGGTCAAAACCTCTGCCACAATCATTTTGGACCCCGACCACCATTCATTTTATAAGGCCTGCAGAGTAGTGTACTTACGCAAAAAATCAGTTTGATCAGACATCGATAGGTATATCGAAAATTAACTTTTAATTTGTAAAATGAATGGTCTGAGCTCTATTAATAGTTTTTAAGTTAAAATGCCTACTACTACTCTAATTTGTACTAGCATTTTCCCCATAAAATACAAAACAAACATAAGTAGCTGAGAACTAATTGATCAAGCAATTAAAATAAATCTAATATATATTTGTGTTGGTCGATAACTTTACCTAAAATATAAACTACAAGTGAAAGAAAATCAATCAATATAGCACAACACTTGTACGGTCCTAATGCTATGGAACTGTGGTATTGTTAAACACTAGTACCTTGAAAAACCAAGCATAAAGTTTAAACAGTTGAAAAAGATAAGCCAAGGAGTGAGATATACCTTGCGGGTGAGGGAGACATCGGGTGCGGGGAAACCTGCCAGGCAAGTGTGAGGTGCACCCCACGTTGGGGCGTCAACAGGCAAGCACTTGCATCGGGGCATTGACTTTCTATCATAGGAAAGTGAGTCGACTCGGAGCGACGTAAATAAAGGCCCACCTGGCGTCCCCGGTGTTGCCGGCGCCGACACTGTCGGAGTTCCAGCTTCTGATTCCGGCATCTCTTTTGGAGTATCTAGGTACTTCTGAAGGCTACTCTTTTTTCTTTTTTCTTTTTTCTTTTTGGGAGATAGGGGTAGACTAGATGCAAAGTATGTAGAGAATTACATAATTTGGAATTTTTTTTATAACGGTATCGCTACGTTTTAATCTTTTCCAGAATGATGATGCTGAGAATAAAAAGATAAAGATTACAATGGCATGGAGAAAATATGAAAGTAGCTCCTTTTTTTTGGGGGGGGGGGGGGGGGGGGAGGTATTTTTTTTTTTTTTTAGTTACAGGAGAAAGAAGTGGACCAAAATTACATGCTTACCAGGGTTTTTATGAATGTAGGGCTACGGAGCAGGAAAAAGGAAGATAGCCAGCTGCAATGAGGGAAAGATAGTCCTGGTTCTTTTCAGAAAATTTATTGTTTTTGTTTTTTGTTTTTTGGTTGGGGGAAGGAGGGATTAAGAATCAGGGGACAGCAAATTTACATGTTCAAAGTGTTTTTTATAAAGGTATGTTCAAGGAAGAGAGAGGATGGATGGATCCAGTGTGAGAATATTGACTGATTACTGAAAGGTGTTACTCATAAGATTTCATCAAGGAAAGGAAGAAAACAACGAAGACAAAAAAGAAATACCCGGTAGTTGATCGGAAGCAAAGCAAAGAGGCTGGAACGTTTCTAGCTAGCAATAATGTTGTCGAGAATTAGAGAAGAAGAAGAGAGAAGAAATTAAACAAGTATTAAATGGAGGTGGTCGTAAGAAGTGGGTTCAGAGTACCTGAGATATTGCCTAAAGCATGCATCCGTTGATTTATATGTATATATATATATATATATATATATATGAGCGGATCTGTGAACACTTATTTTGCACACTCTTTTTAATACTCCATCTCAAAAACAAAGGGCTGAGATTAAAACTTACAGAATCTCTCCCCTCTCTCTCTCCCTCTCTCTCTCTCTCTCTCTCAGCAAAACAAGCAAAAGTCATAGAAATCGGGAAGTGGAAAGTTACAATGGTGATTTTGCCGCATAAATCTCCATTCCCACCTCCCAAATTCCACTCTCTTTTACAAACCCACTTCACTCGAACCCTGATTGAACCAATTCCCATCTATTTTCTCACTATCAGAATGGTAATTCACTCACACATGAATAGAATTCGTCCGTATATGTTTATCTGGGTTCATGGGTTTGGATTTAGATATTTTTATTTGGATTTGAATCAATTCCCATATGTGGTTTGGATTTAAATACTTATCTGCGTTCATGGGTTTTGAATTTTGAACTTCTTGAATGGGTTTTCACGTTTTGATTGTGGAGGATATGAGAATTTTGTTTCCCATTAGAAAACAGAACAGAACAGAGAGAGATTAAGAGATACCATCTAAGGAGCATTCGCCGGCTACTGCCGGAGTGGGATAAAAAAAACAGAGGTGTTTTGCTCTGTGTGTGAGAGGAAGAGAGAGGACAATAAAACTATGGGTGCACCATTTGATGTACATCAAATACACATCGAGTTGTGTGAGACCAACCTAAAGATTTCACACAAATAATCGGTGTCGCTCAATCTGTTTCAAATATTTTTAGAGGACTTAAATGAAAAATCATCTCAGTCGAATATTGGTAGGGACTTGATCTATTCTTCACTCAATTTGTTGTGCCAATTATTTGCTCAGCTTTCTAATAACAAATTGAATGAAAAATTGATCAAGCTTCTACCGATATTAAAATAAGGTGAATTCTTATGATGATCCTTCAATAAATATTTTAAATAAGTCAAACAGCTCCGATACGCGGAACTGTTTTATTTTTTTATTTGAAATATCATAATTTTAGCACCTAAATATTAAAATCTTTTGAAAAACTGGGTCTAAGATAAATCTCATTGCAACATATGTCGGACTCGGAAAAGGAGGAGAAAGAGGGAGCGGATCCGCTGTCCCGAACTTCCTGTCCCAGCTCCCTGTCCCGTCCATCCGAACTGTCCATCCGAGCAATCAACGGCTCAAATTTCATCTCACCCTAAACAAATCTGAGCCATACACATTCATCTGCGAATCTGAGCTGTCGAGTACTCAGATGGATGGCTCAGATGAACGGGACACGGAGTCGGGACAGGGTTTTCGGGACAGCAGATCCGCAACCGGAGAGAGAAGCCTGGCCGACAGAGTAACCCTAGAGAGAGAAAGTCAATGACCATTCCCATCATCACATCTTCACAGCTAATCAAGCTAACTTTATAATGCTTTGCTAGAGTAACGGCACACTTGTAATGGAGAATTATAACAGAACAATGATAGGTACACACTCTCTCAACCACTCCCCACCACACCCTCTCTCACATGTGTGGTGGGGTCCACTGGGACCCACCGGGTGAGCTCCACCACACATGTGAGAGAGGGTGTGGTAGGGAGTGGTTGAGGGGGTGTGTCCCTATCATTTTTTATTATAACAGTCAGTGATCACCGCCAACGCATTGCTGACAAGGAGTACTTAAAAACGCGTCAGGAATCAGGATTCGGGTACCCAACTGCTCCATCCCAATTCAATATTGCACCCAGCGTGTTTTAACGTCATTTATCCCTATAGAATAACTAATTAGCGCATGATCGTTAAACTTGGGACTTAGGAATTTGTTTAACTTCTTTTGCATATGCGAAATGTTATCAATTCTTTTGGTGTTAATTTATATGGAATTTTGCTCATGCTCTAATTGGATTCCCCACAACTAGACAATGCGATTGATTGCTTAAAATTAATTGAGATGTATACAATATAAGTTAACCCGACCACCTGAGTTATAAGAAAGTAAACTGGTTGTCAATGACGCCCTTACTTTCCAAAGTTTTTTTATTATATTATCCACCTCTCCTCCCGTCCAATAATGCAACAAACAATTTGCGCTGACTCTATATATAGAAACTTAAAATAACACGCTTCAAATGACTCATTTTCTGAATACTACTTCAAAGAAAGGACATGAATGCCTGTGGGTTTTTTTTTTGGGTGCAATGGAAGTTCAATGCCCGTGTTTAGATAACACTTCTTGTTTGGTTTGGGTTTTGAGGATAATGAGTAGAGAAGAATAGAAAAAAAAAATTTATTGAAAACCGTGCAGGATAAATCTCAAGACCCAAACTGAACAAGGTATTTTGCTTTACCATTCACCGTTACCAAAAAGCCACCCCAAGTCACAAGAGTAGTGAAGACTTTTCTCCTCTCCTTTTTGGCTATTACTAGCTCCTCTTCATTTTATAATTTTTCCCTTTCTTTTTGAGGTTGTAGTTTATTCCTTCATCGTACTGCTTTGATTGGTTTTATGTGCCTTCCTTGGTGACAGTACAATTACATTAAACAACTGACTTTTAGTTCTGGCGCTAATTTTTTTTTACGTTAGCCTCACCGAATCGTGAGACTTTTGGATCAGATACGAATTTTATTTTTAAAAAAACTGTGACTCGCAAATTAAGATTAGATTCATGCCAATCTAGACCAATTCGGACTGTGAGCGCCCCTACACAATGGTCCTAGTATCTACGCTGAATCATTAGTCTTCATTTTTGCATGGTTGGCTAAATTTCCTCTCACACTATTGGCACGTAAAATCCTGCATACTTAACACTAGCGAACTAGCATTTTCATGTCAGATAAAAAAAAATCTAGCATTTTCATGTCCGGACTGTTAGGAAGGTTCTTTCTTTTTTTCTTTTTTTTTTTTTTTTCTGTTTTCTTCTTTTCCCATTACTTGTGCGTATTTAATACTTTTTTTCCATGTCAATTCAACAGTTTGGTGCTACTCTTTTTTTTTTTTTTTTTCTTTTCAAGAAAAGTAAGCATTGTTAGTTTTAAATAGTGAGGTTTGAACCTTAATCAAATGCATGGGAGTACATGATGCTTACCGCCGCTAAATATTTTATTCATTTGTGTACTCTGTGAGTTTGTGTTTGATAATACATATGAAGAGTAAAATTTAAAATGCCTCACTTTTGAAAAAATAAAAAGAGTAACTTTTTATTTTCTTAAAAAATTAAGCATACATATCAATCACCGGCAGGTGAAAATTAATTTATATATTCCCCTTGATGGGGGAGGTGTATCGACGGGAGAAATATAATTTTAAGTTGTTTCTATAATGGCAATTGGCAAAGGAGGAGAGAGGTGAATATCTCATTTGTACGCATATTCATATCGGTCAACTCAGGCCAATGACGAAGCTAAAAATCTTTTCCAGAAGATGCCAATTTAAATGTGAACGGAAGAATTATGGTTTCTTTCTTTTGTGTTTTCCAAAACATGATAACCATTATATAATAATGCTACTAATACAATGGTTAATTTTTTTATGATTTGATGTCCATAGAAATTCATTTAGTTTCTTTAGTTGACTTATTTCACAATCTGTCTTAAGTTTCAAAAATATTATGGGAGATTGAGAGAAGCCCGTGTAGTTGCCCTACTTTTATGTAAACATCCATGGTTTTACATTGTACCATGATAATGAGAATCGAGATCGTGGTAATCATATATTGTTGTTAACCGGGTTATAATTTGATTTGTAATTTTTTTTTGTAATTCAAACTCGAAGTATCATGTAACCTTGATTTTTTTTTTGTTGGACTTTTATGACATTCTTTTATTTAATAATAAGTGGACAACCAAGTTAAGGTCGGGCTTGAGCAACCCAAATATCAGGACGGTTCTAGCATAAGTTATGGCATTAAGCTTGAAAACCAAAATCTAAATCGTAATGGAGATTCCTAACCCCTAACCATGAGCGCACGCACACCCACATATATTGACAAGATAATCTTTTGCTTAGTCATGAACTTTACTAATCAATACTATAATTCAGTAGCACCGCCTCACCATCAGATTACTATGCTGCTTTTTTTTTTTTTTTTTTTGGGCAACGGAAATGAGATTACTAATGTTGTGCTGTTGCTAACTGTGGCAAAGTCAAGCCACCGGCAGAAGCGCGCGTATTGAGTGCATGGGCCATGTGCAGGCCTGCTGCCTACAAATTAGTATTCGTAGAAAATTATACTCTCTCACATCAATTTTTATCTCAAATTTACACTTTTCACACCAACTTTTACCTCAACTTTTCAAAATTATCCTCCACTTAACTCATTAACTCTTTACCCATTGACTTTTCAAAAGGGCAAAATGATAATTGTACAAACTTTTATCCTTCAATTTTTCAAAATACAACCCAAAATAAAAATGTCGATACTAAAAAAGAGACGGAGGAAGTGCTACTCCAACAAAGACATAATTAAGAAACGTTAGGGTCTGTTTTGTGAAAAATCACTCCACATAGTTTTGCATAACTCTCTAAACACCACACATTTAAATTAGATTAAGGGTTAATTTTCACTAACATCACTAACCACTGACACTTCTGGCATGTACTTTATATTATAAAAAAAAAAAAAAAATCCTACGACGGGGGGTGTTCTACTAGGCACTAACCCAGTTTTTTTAAAAAAACTGATTTTTCACGATTTTTTATGTGATGTGTTGTGAGAGAATGACATGTCTCGGTGTTTGGAAAAAATAGTTATTTTGTTTGTGGAACACCCCTAAATGTATGATCACCTGTAAATGTGAAGTGTCAAATGGTTATACCATGAAAATTACTCGTCTTTCATAAGCGCAACAATTAAAAAAAAACTCAGTGGAGGTCCTTTTTCGAGAGGATTAATTCAATTCTCAATGATGAAAGCTCTTATTAATGATTAAAGCCAGTGAATTAACAGAAGTCGACGACTCTCGATTTCTTGAAATTATATTCTGCTTTACCTCTTTTTTCTTATACTCGTATTTTGACGCTCTGTTGTGATTTGTGAATGGTACTAACTTCTACTCGATCGATCCCGGCCTTTTTTTCCCCTTCTCTAGAGATTCTACTATGATCCTTGCTAGTAGTATTAATTTGCATAGTGAACAATCATACTCGCAACATTCGGTCCCATGTCATCTCCCACCCAACAAAATGTTAAATCCCAACGCACCATACAGGACTTTATCTTGACTTTAACTGAACTCAGATAGTGAATGGAGAAATTGAATCCCTAGTGATTAGTCGATGTGTGTGTAAACGAACATGAACACTTTGAGTCATAAAAAAAAAAAATCTGAACCCATGGAAGCCCTGTAGCCATATTCTTCTCCTCATTATAATCATTAGAAACCAAGCATTTTCTTTATTAAAAAGAGCTACTTCAATAAAAGGGAGAGAAGAAAAGAGAGTTCTTTTCCAAAAGAAATAGACATGATGAAGCACATATCAGAATCCCAATTGGAAGACTTGGCGTGCAACTGTTTCCGTCAGATTAAAAGGACTATAATTGCATACGAGAATGCCGGAGGTGGTTCGACCATAATATGTCCATTCCCACTCTATGAGATCCACTTTTTATGTTTTCATTTCCTTTTCTTAATGTTTTTCATTTCTTTTTAGCTATTTTCGGGGGGGGGGGGGGGGGGGGGCTTCTTCTGCTAGGATGAATTTCGACAATCTCTTTCTTTCATTCTCCTCCATTCTTTTTAAATTTGTTTCCTTTTTCTTCAATCAAACTATTAGTGGACATGGCCCAGTCAACTTTATAGGTAATGCCAGCCCACAAAATCAAATTGAATCAATAACACCCGCAACAGTAGTATAGTAGTAGTAGGTGCCACGGGAAGCTTCTACCCCCTTAGAAGACACATGGCCAACACGGCTCTTTAAAGTTTAAACAGGAGATCAAGAGCTGATCTCTTCTCAAAAAAAAAAAAACAAGAGGGTATAACTGCTCCCGCCAATGTGCCCCGCGAGAGAATCTTTCTACTGGTGGGTATACCTGCAACGGCATCCATCTGGTACATCGGTACATCTCCATCCCGGCTTAGTTTTAAACCTATAAGAGCATCCTCATTAGGAGAGGCAAAATTTCCTTTTCGCTACTTTAAAAAAGGCATGCCCCACATCAACCTCTATTGAAATTGGCTCGATTTTAGCAAACTAGAATTTCTGCCCGGGCAAAATAGATGACCGCCTGGACGGTTTTGTCCGATACAAAATTTTCTGTTTTGAAGTTCTACTTTTCTGGATTTTCCGCCCGGGCGATTTTTGTACCTTCAATTAAAATGTCATTATGTCACTTTTACTCAATACGCCGACTACTATGTTTCATGTCCAACTGTTGTGTTCAATTTTCATTCTCTTGGCGGGCTTTGCCTGCGAGGCCTCTCAGTATTATTATTATAGTAGACATATGGCTTTTGCATGGTCTATTTTAATTTTATAGTTTTAGATTTTTATTCTTGTAAAAGGACTTCTCTAGGGTTATTCGAATAGCATCTATGGTAATTCCATTAAGATGATATTTTATAAGGTTATTCAAAAAAATATTTTAAAATAAAGGAACGGTCGAATCATTTCTATGGGAATATAGCCATTAAAAATATGACTGTTGAAATATAGTCGTTAAAAACATGACCGTACTAATACAGCCGTTAAACTATGACCGATGAAATATAGCCATTTTTAATGATTGCGTCGAAGATCAGTGCAACGTTGCTTAGATCTCAAGTGTGGTCTTGAAGAACTCTTAGCTTCCAATCGTTTTGCTATGGAGCTATTGCAATAAATTCCAAGCCATCATAGAAATCAGAGGAATAGAGAATCATATTGTCTAGAGACTCAAGATCCATATTTGAAAATGAAAAATAGAAGGAAAGAAAATGTAGGTGTAGATGAAAGTTACAAATGGTCTAATTTATACTCCCTCCGTCCTAATTTAATTGCTCCCTACAGTTATGCGTGTCTTTTTAAAACTTTTGTAATTTTCATTCTATAATGTATTTTATATACAATATGAATCTTATTTGATAGATCTCAATTAGTTCTATTAGACAAAAAATTTTAAAAATTTGAAAACATTACCAATAAAAAGATATGGATGTTTGAAAATGGCATGAATATTCGTATGGAGCATTTAAAATGGGACAGAGGGAGTAGTTAAGAGAATATGACCGTTAGGAATATAGCCATTGCAAACATGATCTTTAAAATATCTCTGTTTGTTAAGTATTAAAAAAAATTTGTTTGTTTGAAAGTAGTAAACTATAAGAATAAAAAATTTAATAAGATATTTAAATAGAAAAGTTGAAGTAGAAAGAAAGAATAATTTAATATAGTAAAGTTAGAATAGAGAGCATGATTCTATAAGAGCATCCACAGTGGGCTCTTAAAATGGCTCTTAGGTGATACTACTAATATTTAGCAACTCATTTGCTTAATTTTGGTCTTCAATGGGATCCTAAGGATGGCTCCTTAGCATAGCTCCTACCACACTAGCTAAGTTTAGGGAGGGAGTCAAGAGTGAGGAGAAGAGAAAGAAAGAGAGGAGGAGAGGGAGGGGAAATGGGGGACCCGCTTACAATTTTTTGTGCATAAATAATTTTTAGGATATAGTCTAGAGGCCAATTATAAAGAGTCTAATGGAGTACTCTAACACTCCTAAATTAGCAAATCCTTAACACACAAAATTGGACCCCACTTTTGCTTATGTGTCCACTTTAGGAATCATTTTAGAAGTCAAATTTAGGGAGCCCTGGTATGTCGTTTTTGTACCAAAAAATATAATTTATAAAACAGAGAATTAACTATTATTCCAAAGAACAGTGGTTAAGTCCGAGATCGTCCACGGAGAGTAAAAAGCTAAGTTGTGGTACTTTCAACTGATTTCTAATTTAATTCGGAAATAAATGGATGATTGGATTTGATTTGATTAAACTAATGACTAAGCTAAAACTTAAATAAAAAGTGATTGCGGTTTGAAAATAAGTGAGAGAAGGGACTAGGGTTTCTGATTCAACCTCCCCTTATAATATAATTATGCAAAATCTAGAGTTTCATTCAACTAATAACCAGACCACCGTAGGGTAGCAAATCCTATCGATAATCCCCAAAAATATTATCAAGATTCGTACTCCGTATAGGCTATCTCAACACGGCACAGACCGTCTCACCGGATTTAACGGGCGGCACGATCCGTCTCACGTCGTATAGTCTATCTCAGAAACTATCCTGAAGCATTCATAACCATTGTATGACGGTATTTAATAACGCGCATATAAATACGGTATGAAAATTGGAAGAATGAAAACTTCATAAAAATTATGAATTATCCGAGTCATACAATCGAAAGTTGAATATGAAACCCCAAAAATCTAAACAATTATATTACTTGGAGAGGCATCCTCGTTACCCTAGTCGAATAGTTTAGCCGCTCATGGAGTTAGAACAAATAATCATGAAATAATAAAACTCCATTGAAACAGATTTAACGCACACAAAAAGAATGAAATATTAAACCCCGCAGCCGTAGTCTCGAAACCTTGAAGCCGAAATAAAGCAGCAGCAGTGTATGTTTGCTGTATTGCTTCGTGGACTCCCTTCTGCGCCGCTCTACTGTTATGTCCGGGATCTGGTACCCAAAACCCCTCGTGGTTGCTTTCTTTTTATAGTGCTCGCCAACCGATTTAGAAGAGGCCAGCATAAGACATCTCGGAATTGTGAATAATGGGCCCAAACTTCATTTATCACGTAATATTTGGAAGCCCAAGAACTAGTAAATTATGAACCACTTGCAAATCTAATTCACAACCCACGTACTTGCACATATTGATTTTATGCTGCAAATCTCCATATAGGAATTTGATTCAATGCTTCTCACTTTTGTAACCCATGCTAAACTTGGTCCCAACTCTCAATTAGTAATTTGATCCACACCGGCTTTGCTTTCGCACCAAATTAAATATGATATTGCGCTTTTAGCTCCAAATCACATCCAATGCCTTCAAAAGTCCTAAAACGATAAAACGAGTATCAAACTCCAAATAATATAATAAAAAGGGCGTAACAACAATAAATTAGGGGCCGCTAATGGGCACATTTGCGCCCCTATCAAGCCCACTACGAACGCTTTTAAAAAAGTGACTAGCTAAAGTGTGAAAGGTATTTTTGAGATTAAATTTGGTCCAAAATTTACTTAGCTTGATAAGAATGCTCTAACATGAGTTCTTTTTACTAATCATTTATTTTACTTGGAGGATCTTCCGTCTTTAATCATGATTTTACTCAGATTTAAACATTAACTCAGTACGAAACATTGATGGACAAACTCCAATTTTAAGAAGGGAATTGATATTTGCACTCCCAATTTTGATGCATGGGCTCCAAGCTACAATAGCTTTCCAAAATTACCCTTTGTAAGTTTCATGATTTACTTCAGGCACTCCAAAAAAAACTTTACTCTTCTCCTTTACTTTAGGCACTCCAAAAAAGCAAATAGTTTTTTTTTTTTCATCAAAAAAAAAAAAAACAGATAGTTGTTCAACTCCTTTTACTACACGTCACGGAATTGCCTACTTCCATATGTAATGTTTCCTTGATAGAGTCTTTATGTTATTGGCTCCATGTTTTGCACCAGGACAACCTGGACAAGTGGTCTTCGGCCTATAATTGTAGAACCATATGTTTGTCCAAGCAAAGTCTCTTGAGAGTTCTATTACTTTTCCTCTCAAGAGTTCTCTAACTTTGGTGATGTGCGAAAATATAAAGATCCTATATCGCAGCCGTTATGAAGATTTTGCAGCATCAACTTAATTTTCAATTGTTTGCTATTTATTTTGGAGAATTCTAGGAATGTTTTTTTTTTTTTTCAAAGTGGCGTGAAGCAATCTGACATAGATGCACGTTTAATCTTTAGAACCTAATGTTTATGTTGTGGATGTTTAATGTTTGGAACATATGCAGCGTTAGTTTTTTTTTTTTTTTTTTTGTAGGTTGCTAAGGATGATGATATGGTCAGTGGCAGATGGATGGTGGCGACAATCAGGCAGTCGTGATGGCAGCTCTGGTTGTCGTTGTTCGCTACTTAGGGTTTCTTGTTATGGGCTCGGCCCATTTGCAGATTGTAATACTTTTTCTGGGTTTTCAGACCTTTTGGGGTGTGGGCTTTGGCCCTAATTTTCTCGTTTGGTTTCTTGCCAACCATGGGGGTCTCGTTTCCCTTTAATCTTTGTACCATTCCAAAGATTAATAAAATTATTTTTTGCTATTCAAAAAAATATTAATGTTAATGTTTAGAACCTAATGTCTATGTTTGATTTTGGTTCATTTTTTCGTTTGGAGTTCCTTAGTAAATAAGGAGATAATTTGGGAGTGGAGTACCTCCAGTAATTTTTATATCTTAAAAAGGGTAGTTTTGTAACTTAATTAAATATTGGAGTGCTTGCATAAAAAAAAAGGGAGCCCCAAAATCAGCACCCTTTTAAGAATAAACTTGAGTAAAAACCTCACCAATGCTACAATGTAAATGTAAATATAATAGTGCAATTTTGTTCACCCACCTAAAAAGTGGGCGAACATTACCCGCCTTGTTATTGGTTCTTATAAATAGATGGACCCCATTTTATAACTCACCTTTTGCTGTTAACCATTGTCTAGTTAAACTATAGTTAACTTCATATAGATTGCCCAGATTTCGGTTGCCAAACAATTTTTAGCATTGATGGTCTGGTGGAAAGCCACCACCCAGTGCCCTTCTCCAACTCGGCTACTCCCTCCTCCACTAATTTTCCCGGTTTCCGTATTGGCTGCTCCATCCGTATTAAGTTTCATGAAACCCACATTAGGAGTTCCCCATCCAGTTAGGATCTGTCTCTTGGCGTTTGTCTTTGTTGTGGATATATACAACCCATTCCAAAGACATTGCCAGAGAGTGCAGTTGGGTCCCTTGTCATAATGGAGTTGGTATCAAATAAGGATTTGTTATGAATGCCCCAGATGTCATGACAAGTGATCGGAAAGATGATCCGCTATGCAACTCCCGAGGAGTGAACAAGAGGAGAGGATAGATTACCAAAAGCCGTGGCAGGAGACCATTGTTCGTGTGGTAAAGAGGAGGGGGCAGTGGAGTGTATCCCAAAAGGACTTGGATCGAGTACAAGGATGAAGCACATGAAGCGTCTTCCCTATATGAAGAACACCATTCGCAAGAGTCCGAAGCAGAAATATGATGTTTAAAAAAGTTGTCCCCGTTAGGGAGTCTACTTTGCAGAGCAAGCCAAAGGAAATGTTGGATGCGGTAGTTACACTCTGTTTTCCGAATCCATTTCCATTCCTCGAGGGCACGCGTGTTATTGCAGAGGGAGTAAGCGGTGCAACTTGAAGCATTCCAATTTGAAAATAAGACAATGTGGGAAAAAAGAAGTTGTTAACAAGTGCATGAGAGGAGATCTTACAAGCTAGCCTCAAGTGCGTATTTGTTTCAAATTTGCAAACATTTAGAGTTCAAGCCCCCCCTCCCTTGCTCCTTAGATAATATAATGCATTGATGTACTTGCATGAGCAAACAAAAAAAAAAGCATGTGATCGACGACATTGGCAACAATAAAATCAAGGGAAGTACGGAGAGACAACAGCTACTAGTTCCAGCTGGGATAAGAAAAGGAGAAAAAAAGCAATACATCAAACTTAATCGCAAGTAAACAATGTCCAGGGGACATATTTACCGTCAGAGACTCTCTGGCAAATAACTTGAGATAAAGACTGTTAGATTTCTGCACATGTTTTACATGTTTGGTGGCAGAAGAAATCTTTTTGGATTGGCTCCAATTGAAGATAGCTCAAAGCCATCTTTGTTGACTTCTTCATCCAAGAAGTTAATGAACACTGATCCAAAATAGTGTTTTTCTCCCTATATAATCTGCCTTGTACGCTTGTAGTAGTCAGACAAGTGAGAAAAAAAATACAAGCTTTGAATGCTTGTGGTGAGAGTTAATAGGGTGTTTTTTATCCTATTGTAATTTGTTCTTTGGGTGTACAAAAGTGGGTTATGTTATTTAGCCCGGGGCATTTTGTACTAATTATTCTCATATAGTAAAGAACGGATCTCTCCCGTGGACTAGGCTGGTTTTTGGCCGAACCACGTAAATTCTTGTGTGTTCTTCTCTCGAGTTCTTTTTCATCGTCATTTATAATTTGTTGTCGATGTGAATTATTTTCTAATCGAATCTCGGCTTTGGTTTGCTTCCGCAAAAATCCCAACAAAGACAACCAATGCACAGATGGAAAGCCCTAACAAAGGGCCTGCTGGAAAGCCCTAACTAGCTGCCAATCTGATACCTTTTACCGAAATATAAAAGATACCACAAAATTAGAATAGGGAAACAACAGAACAGATTATGAGAAGGGAAATTCATTTTCAAATTTTGATCTTTTTTTATATTTATTCGTACTCTTTTTCAGTTTTTATCTAAGCAAATCTACAATATTACCCTTTAATGTGTGAAAAAGTAGTTATTCTATCTGAATCCGAACAATTTTACCTCTTAATAAGATCACCATCAAGGACAAGGACAACAAACTTGTCAAATCCTAACAAGCGAAATCAACATTCCTATCCACAATCACCCAAAAAGGGCTTCTAACCACAACAAGAGTCATCACCGGCACTCTCCAGCCACCCCACCACCACCACCACACACACTCATATTTATATATGCGCGTATATACTTCTATACATACATTAAGTGTATCCAATTAATTGTTTGTGTGCCAAGGCAAAGTTTTAATTTACTACATTTCAAATTATATTTAATATTTTTTTAATGGGTGAAAGTAAACAAAGAAAATGGTCATAATATAAATTTGCAGAGACAAAGACAACAAGAAAAGAGTGCTAATATAAAAGAGGAAAGTGTGAAATCACTACCCTTTTGAGAAAAATAAAGAGACCAAAGGAAAAATACCGAATACCGAGGCAAAGAGGAAGGTAGATCCAAATGCAAGTGCCTCCCCTATTTCTTCCATATCAGCCGCTTGCATAAGAAAGTAAGCCTACAGAAAAAGCATCACAAATTTTGCAATAAAATAAAGGGTAATGAAGCATCCTTAATGTATTCTTATCAGAAGAAATGTTGGAAATATAATTAATTTTCAAATAAATTTACAAATGATCAATTTATACTTTTCAGTTGTTTCAGAATATATAGTTCCCAGACAAAGAGTCTAGGAACACAACTACTGGACCACACGCATCAAACGGTGCCATATGCTTTCCCAAAACATATTGAAATGCATTCTTGTTGAGAAAAATAAGAGACAGAAAAAGTGAGCGGAAAAAAAAAAGAAGAGTATATCATCTACGTACTATAATGACTTCTTCACAAAGATAAACCCACCAACAAGATATGACCGCCAAGGGTTGAACATGGTTTAAGCTTTTTGGTACTCCATGTCTATGGGTAGTTCATACAAGTAGATGTTGCGAGCTGAAATGGTTCTGTGATTAGTTTGTTGGAAAAAATATAGTGGCAATCACAGATCCAAAGAACAAATTCTTCTTATAACATTATACATGAACAAAATGTAAACAAATTACATGAACCGAAAACAATAGAATCGAAACAGAGATACAAACAGTAGATTGGAAACTGCCGAGTCGTGTGTAACCACACTCTCCTTAACAAAGATTCGCCGCCTACCGTGGGTGTTGTAGGTTGAACCGACGTCTTCGTCCCAGGATACAACGGCTAGAACCACGAGCCGACGAAACACCACCGTCGACCGCTTTGGCGAACTAACTAACGCCTGTCTCTCTTCCTGACTCAAATGAAATTTGTAGGAATGAATTGGATTGTTTTCTCTGATACAAAACACAATGAGGAGTGACCTATTTATAGGAGAAACTCCAAGTGTGAAAGAGAGAAAGTTAAGTAGCCCACAATGGTGACTTCTAGTGTGAAATGAGGAAGATTAGGTAGCCTACAAAGGGAAGCCACCCATGTGCACAATTCATTCACATTGAAGCCACCCATGTGCACAAATTCATTCACATTGAATTGTCAAAATTCCAACAATCCCCCCCATGAATGAAATTGGCATGCATTCTAATGCAAACTATAATGCTGACCTAGAAAGAGAGACAACAGATAGGTCCTGCATAGGATAGGTAGCTTTTGGCCTTGAACCTTCCCTTGTGATAGCCTATCGAGTTTACTGACAGACCAGTGTGCAATCCTGCTTTGAACTGTTCCGTCGCTGGTGTAAACTGAGACAACAGACGTCACACAGGACTTCTCCTGACGTAGTTCAGTTCTCACTGTTGGGTTCATTTCGGCCTTGACACCCCCCTTCCTGGTTCTGCAAGTATTTTCTCGAGAATTTTGCCTGAATTCTCACAGAAGCGGCCCCACTTCATACTCACATAGGTGACCTTCTTATAAAGGGTATCCTGTTATACCCCGCTCGGCATCTCCGACGCATAAGAGTCATTAAAAGCAACGCTTAACCTTTTTCCCACTTTACAGGTATCACTGTTCTACATCTTATACAGGAATGGGTAGGAGACCTCGT
>CM037160.1:44354298-44491798 GCA_020921065.1 Vaccinium darrowii | reverse complement strand
GATTAGCCCCAATGGTTCGGTACTTCTCTCAACCGATCGAAACGAAGTTCTAGTTAACTTTGCTTCGACACAAGTTTCACACTTGTGATTTGTATCAATATGAAAAGCTGGAATGTGGTCCAAGTTAACTAATCTACGCATAGATTCATAATTAACATGACCTAGTCTACCATGTCACAAAATGGAAGACTCAAGCACATAAGCAACTGGGGCATTTGTCTTATTAATAGTAGGGATAACAGTCATTACATTCATTTTGAACAGCCCATCGGCCATATAACCTTTCCCTACATATGATCCAGCTTTAGTCAAAATGACCCTATCTGATTCAAACACCATGCGAAAGCCGTGATTGCTCAGCAGAGAGCCAGATATCAGATTCTTGCGAATGTCTGGCACAAACAACACTTTGTTCAGGGTCAATGTCTTCCCCGAAGTCATCTTCAGGACCACTATTCCTTCACCAATAATATCTGAGGTTGCTGAATTCCCCATAAACAGCTTCTCCCCATTAACCGGCTCAAGTGACGTGAACATCTTCTTGTCACAGCAGATATGGCGAGTAGCCCCAGTGTCAATCCACCACTCCCGTGGATTTGAGCCCACCATGTTCACCTCAGATACCATAGCTGAGAAGTTCATGTCAGAACTACCTCCCGAGGCTTCTGCAATATGCGCTTGTGGACGAGGTGGCTTCTTGCATTCTGATGCTTTATGGCCAAACTTGTCACAATTGAAGCATTTCCCTTGGAACTTCTCCTTGGGCTTCTTAGCGACACCACCCTTTGGTCCCAGATGGACACTCTTGCCCTTCTGCTTATTAGACCGCTTGTCATGTTGGTTCTTTCTCACACCACTTGAGGAGGGACGACCATGCTCCACCATATTGGCCTTTGCCATTTCGTCCTCCTTGGCAGCCATCTCTCTAGCCCGGTTTCCTTCCGTGACATTGAGCTTGTAGAAGAGAGTCTCCAACGTCATCTCCTTATTCTTGAACATGAGATAACTCTTGAACTCCTTCCAAGTTCCCGGAAGCTTGTGGATGATAGCAGCCACCAAAAATGGCTCAGGCAATAACATCCCTTCTGCTTTGATTTCATTGATCAACATCTGGAGCTCTTGGACCTGTTCAGTCACAGGCCTTTCATCTCTCATAGTATAATCAAGGAAGCGGCCCACCACGAATTTCTTAGGCCCAGCCCCCTCGATCTTGTACTTTTTGTCCAAGGATTTCCACAGTTCCTTGGCTGATTCTGCCTCATTGAACACAGAGTACAACGAGTCATCAAGAGCATTCAAGACATAGTTCTTGGCCAGATAATCAGCATTCTTCCACTGATCCAGAGCCTGTCGCTTCTGATTGTCCTTCTCATTTTCAGCAACAATTGGGGCATCCTCAGACAAGCACCCAGCGAGATGGAGAGTGGTCAGATAGAACATCATCTTCTGTTGCCACCTCTTGAAATCAACCCCTGGACCGAACGTCCCAGACTTATCAACATGGGACATCGGTATCGAGGGGACTCCATGCAGAGGAGTAGCAGCACTTGAGCTTCCCACATTTGGAGTCTCATTGTTCTTTGTCATCGTACCTTGAGAAATGACAAACCACAAATTAGTGAAACAATTTCCACAATCATGACAAGAAGCATAGATTAACAATCTAAACTTAGCAACCAAAAAATGGTCTTGCACCCACAGCGCACAAGCGTACCCCGGGGTTCCCAGGGGCATGCCCCCTGGTGGGGGTTCTAGGGGGCCGTGCCCCCTAGCGGGGTTCCTAGGGGCAGCGCCCCTAGGCGGGAGTTTGAGGGCAGCGCCCTCGACGGGGTTCCGCTTGATTAAGCAATCAAGGCAATTCATCTTCTGCCTCTGCCAAGTATACCAATCCCTGTGCCAAGTTACTACACTGGCCATGTACTAAGGCTGAGTAATTAACCTTCCACTGGTTATATTACTTGCAGGCAGAGCACACGTTTAGGCCGAACTAGCCCAACCACTGGTTGTTCTTAAACCCAACACAAGGACTGCTATCACAAAGCAGAGATCCAGAGGACTGTGGCTAAGCAACGTCACTGCTTAAGCAGAGTAGGTTGCTCCAAAAGCCAAACAATCCACTGATCAAGGCCAGTTGCGCACAACCGCCTAAAGCCGTGGCTTAATCAGTGAAGTTCAATCGCGCACGATTGACTTAGGCCGTAGCCTCTGATTGTTGTTTGTATTTATTTCCCACACGAGTAATCTAGTCAGATTACTCTGATATCTCAGATTCCGCCAATTCTGTTACAACTTCGATTCTGTTCTTGCAACTCAAAAGTTAGTACCAAAACAGAATTGTTTTCTGGAACTCGATTGCCAATCGATAAGAAAAATCTTTGTTAAGACTGTTGGAAAAAATATAGTGGCAATCACAGATCCAAAGAACAAATTCTTCTTATAACATTATACATGAACAAAATGTAAACAAATTACATGAACCGAAAACAATAGAATCGAAACAGAGATACAAACAGTAGATTGGAAACTGCCGAGTCGTGTGTAACCACACTCTCCTTAACAAAGATTCGCCGCCTACCGTGGGTGTTGTAGGTTGAACCGACGTCTTCGTCCCAGGATACAACGGCTAGAACCACGAGCCGACGAAACACCACCGTCGACCGCCTTGGCGAACTAACTAACGCTTGTCTCTCTTCCTGACTCAAATGAAATTTGTAGGAATGAATTGGATTGTTTTCTCTGATACAAAACACAATGAGGAGTGACCTATTTATAGGAGAAACTCCAAGTGTGAAAGAGAGAAAGTTAAGTAGCCCACAATGGTGACTTCTAGTGTGAAATGAGGAAGATTAGGTAGCCTACAAAGGGAAGCCACCCATGTGCACAATTCATTCACATTGAAGCCACCCATGTGCACAAATTCATTCACATTGAATTGTCAAAATTCCAACATAGTTAACCCCATATAAGCTAAAACTGAATATTGCAATTTCTACTACGCAAATAGCATGTTCGTAATTCGCATAAAAATGGACTAAGTTCTAACAGCTTCTTTGCACGAGGTTCAAAGCATTCTTCCAATGACATAGGAAAGCAATACTTACCTAGATAAATTCCGTCTAGGGGGCTATACCAGAAAATATTTTACAAGGTCAAAGTTAAAGAGGAATCACGTCTAAAAAGTCGAATCTCAATCTTACTAGTCAAAATAAGGAACACAGGAATGCATTTGGAGATTGTTGGGAAACGAATCCCAGAACCCAGTAATTACGCGTACAGAATAAACAATAAAAATAAACACAAACCCTACAAGGCGGAATTAGGGTTTTCCTCTCGTCCGTAGATACGAACGCTGGTTGACTTGTTTATTTTAGAACTTGACAGACCTAATTACTGTATGCAACAAGTTTTGCTCGACAGTACCTCATGATCTTCTGTCATATTCCCTTATATCTCGATCATGTAGCCAAGTGTGGACTTCTACGTGATCTCTTTGTTCTCTCTCTCACAGCTTCTATTCTAATTTTCTGAATGACTGTTATGTGACCTAGAGAACATAACGATATATTTATAGGGCTAGAGCAGGAACCTGAGGAGAAATAAATCTGGGCTCCTTGTGTAAATAAGAAAACCTAATCCCACCCGGATTCTATTCTTATTTCACAAATTATAATTCACACCACTAAAGAATTATAATTGCACTCCCATCTTTATCTCGATTTTATTTCGAGTTCCACATTATTAAATACTTATTAGTCTCCCCACGTTAAGATTACAGATACCCGTTGATTAAATGTCGATTACTAACAATCTCCCACTAATCAACATCTTATAAAACACCTTGAGACTAACCACTTAACTTATTCGATATGTCGGATACAAATATCCACCTGCAGGGTTTGACATAACCGAAACTTATAAGTTTACTCAAGGGGGTATCATCAATCTCTAACGAGACGTGGATTCTATCAATAATTAATATCCATATTTCATGCATATAATGTTGTGACCCAATTCACCAAGACTATTGACCGTGAAAAAAAATCTCACTTTATAATGAATCAAAGTCAACAACATTAAATGTATATGTGTATTAATTATATCCAGATTAAGAGCATAAGTATTCTTAATAACTATAAGGTTCTAAATGTCTTAAAATGTCAGTACTAAGACAATTAGCTTAAAGTGGTCCTGTTCAATACACACAAAAATGTACTAGCACAATGAGTCGGAACTAGAACCGTTCCCTGTAGTCAAGACGAACCTACTAAAACATTGTACTACAATCCTACTGATGGTGTGTCAAATTCCATCTAAGATTGTGAACCAAAACTTATATTCTACAAGAACTGATGATCCAATCTTCTGTGTGTAAGCCGTACTCTACACACTGGATCATCTAATATATAGAATAAAAGACACATGCACAACATATAATTATATCATGCAAACATTGCCTATAATAGATTCTCATCAAAAAGGGGTAAAACTGATTAATAATTAACTAATTAAATATTAATCCATTACATAAAAGCATGGCTTTTAGTATAAGTTTCTAACAATCTCCCACTTAGACTCAAAACCATGCTACCACGCATCTCACTTCCATGCCATTTACGTGACTATCAAAAGTCTTGGCATGTAAGCCATTTGTAAAAGGATCTGTTAGGTTGTTTGTTGATGCAATCTTGGTCACAGCTACATCACCTTTCTATACGATCGCTCGAATCAGGTGATACTTACACTTGATGTGTTTTCCCTTCTTATGAATCTTTGGCTCCTTCGAGTTAGCAACTGCACTACTATTGTCACAATAGATTGAAATTGCTGATTGTATCGAAAGTACCACTTCTGGATCCATCAAGAAGTTCTTGAGCCAAACGACTTCTTGGCTACTTCAAAAACTACCACATACTCGGCCTCCATGGTGGAATCTATAATACACGATCACTAGATACTCCACCAACTCATGGCTCTACCTCTTAGGGAAAACACATATCTAGATGTTAACTATCTGGAACTCTTATATAACATAAAGTCTTAATCTTCGTACCCACAAGGCACTAGACTGTCTGACTGGTATACCAACGTATAATCCTTAGTTCTTTTCAGATACTTGAGTATACATTTTATATCAGTCCAATCTTCTTGTCTAGGGTTAGACTAAAATCTGCTAACCATGCCGACAGCAAAGCAAATACCAAGTCTACTTCACAGCATAGCATACATGAGGCTTCCTATTGCTGAAGCATAAGGAACTTCTTTCATTTTCTCCATCTCCTCAAATGTCTTAAGACACTAATCCTTGGATAGATTGACTCCGTATCTGAAAGGAAGCAATCCTTTCTTGGAATCTTGCATGCTAAAACGGGTAAGGATCGCAACGATATAGGAAGCTTGAGAAGACCAACATCCTTTGCTTGATCTCGCAAAAAATTTAATCCCAAGGATGTGACCGGCTACTCTTAAATCCTTCATATCGAACTGGCTGGATAACCACAACTATACCGAAGATAATACTCTGACATCATTTCTGATGAACAAGATATCATCCACATTTCCATTGCGCTTCTTGTACACACACAACTTATCCAGACATTGATCAAAACCAAAAGATTTGATTACTTGATCAAAATGGATGTTCCAAGACCTAGATGCGTGCTTAAGTCCACAAATGGACTTCTTAAGCTAGCACAACACGTTCTCCTGATCTTTTGCCAAAGTTCTGCATCTTTATCTTGAAGTGCCTCTTTGTAGTTTCAGGGTTTGACATGTTGATTTCCAGAGATCATATCACAAGATTCTCCCAACAACATATACCGATTGGGTGAAACAATAACCTTCCCACTACGAAACCCTCCCACTACGACAAGGTACTGGTGTGTTAACAACAATTTCAAGTGATGTAGTCTCTTATACTATTGGTGTTGAAGAAATCTGTGCCGATCTATTTTCTCTCAATTCTTCTAGAACAATCTTACTACTGGGCTTGTGATCTATGACATAACCTTCCTCTAAGTATCAAGCATTGGTGCTAACAATGACCTTATGATCCTTAGGACTATAAAATAGAGCAACTTTCGTTCCTCTAGGGTACCCCACCAAAACAAACAAACATTTGTCCTTGATTCCAATTTATCTGCTTTCCCTTTCAGCATCTGTGCTGGACTACCCCAATTCTGAACATGCCATAGACTAGTTTTCTCCCAGTACACAGTTCTGTGGGTGCAGTTGGTACTAGCTTAAATGGTACCAAGTTAAGAATGTACGCTATTGTTTATAGTGCATGTCCCCACAACGAATTTAGTAAATTTGAATAAGTCATCACTGATCTCACCATATCCATAAGAGTCTTTTCCTTCTTTCTGCTACACCATTATGTAGTGGCATACCTAGCGCAGACAACTGGGATGTAATCCCTTCTGCTGCCACTAGTCCCTAAATACTTCCAAGAGGTATTCGCTACCACGATGAGATCGCAGTGTCTTGATACATTTATCCAGACGCTTTCCCGTTTCCGGTCTATGCTCCTTGAGTTTCTCAAAACATTCGGACTTACGGTGTATCAAATAAATGTAACCATATCTTGAGTAATCATCAATAAAAGTATTGAAATACTCAAAATCACCTCTACCCCGGATGTTCATAGGTACACACAGATCAAAGTGAACCAATTTCAACATTTCATTGGCTCTCCCTTTTTCCTGAAAAAGGGCATCTTGGTCATTTTACCTTCCAAACAGGATTCACATACTGGAAGTGCCTCCACTTCTAATGAACCCAAAGATCCATTTCTAACCAGTCTAGAAATTCTGTTTAGATTAATATGACCTAGGCGTAAGTGCCAAAGATACGTTTGGTTCAACTTATAAGGCTCATTTCTCTTATAGGGCAATCTATTAGTGTTATTCAATTCATTTAGTTGCATTGTAGGAACGATATCATTAATAACGTAGAGATTGTCATCTAATGAACCATAACAGATAAAATGTTTATGTTACTTAATAACCACAGAGTTATTAAAAATAAACCAAATATCCATTTACAACCAAATTAGAAATCGAAACTAAGTTTCTCCTAATTCAATGATCATAAAGACAATCTCTTGAAATTAAACACCTACTGCAACTGCTGCTACTTTTGTAGCACTTCCCATATGTAGATAAATCTCTTCATCACTAAGTCTCCTGGTTTCCTGGAACCTTTGCAATGAATTGCAAACATGATTAGTGGCACCCATATCTACACACCAGGTACTGGTAGATAACACCGCTAAACATGATTCAACTACTAGTGAAAAAAAATTCGTTGATTATTCAATTTATTGAGAAAATTCGGATAATCTTCTTCTAGTGTCCTTTCTGCTTATAGTGAAAACACCTGCTGTTAGACTTTTTCACTCTACCTCCAAGCTTATAAACTGTCTGAGGAACCGTGGCTTGTTGTTGAACCTTTTCCTGCTTCTTGTTGCCTTCCGGCTAAGAAGTAGAAACCTCTTCAACTACACTTACAGTTGTCTATTTATTAACCAAAAGATCCTTGGCTAATTTTAACTTTCTTTCAGCAGTTTCATCAAATAATAATGCATTTTGTTCATATTGTAATTCAGGCGGAACTGCTGAAAAAACTTGGTAAGCAACTGGAGCACAATATCATCCTGGGTTTCCCCATTGATTTCAGCTCCTAGGATTTCAAGTTCATTCAAAAGACCTATTATCTTCAGAACATAATCCCCTTACTAGGGTTCCTTCACCAATGGTTAATTCCCCAAATCCCACATTACAACTTGCCTAGCCGCACCCCAAAACTTTATTTTAGGTTATGCATCATGTCATAGGCAGTTTCCAAAAAACTGATGCTAATATTGCAATACATTCGATATAGAAGCTAAAATGTAACACCGCGCTATCTCATCAATTGTAACCCAATCCTTATATACCGGATTTCTGGTTCTGTTGCACGTTCAGTGGGTTTGATAGAGCACACCTCAGAGAACACAAATTTGGTCCCCTAAGCAATCGACACAATATCCGGATCCTTTTCTAGTCAAAATAATTAAGACCAGTAAATTTGTTTGACAATGTCATTAAGTGGATTGAAAGAGTCCATTTTTGAATCTGAGAATCACATAACAACAATTATGAAGGGCAATTAAAACTTTTTGTATTTCTGTTAAATTGGTTCCCTCAACCAGTCTATTAAAAGAAAAACATTAGCAACCCTACACACCGTGAAGAGTATGCCTCGATGGGTAGGTCCACTACTCTTCATCATTCGTGTAGATAGGCACAACCTTTTAATTTTACTATCAAGACACTAAACCGTGCCCAATAAAATTAAATAGCTAATTTGCTTCGGTCCAATAAATAAAAGCAGTGACTCAGATGGAGAGGATACTTGTTATTTATAGCTAAGTGTATACCATTACCTAACCTCAAGATCCACTGTTCCGTAATGAACTACCCTAGATGGAGGAGTAGTCCACACAACAATTATCTTGAAGCTATCCTCTAAGGAAGTAAGTACCAATGATGCCATAATTAATTTTGTCCGATGGGGAGGAAGGTACTAAAACCAACACACAAAACTTAATTATATCATCTACATACTAGTAATGGAGACCATGGGATTTATACAAAATAAACTCCCTCTCCTACTTAGTAATTTAAAAATTTGTGAGAGTTATCAAAACTAACATGTTTGCAAAAATCGTGATCTTGGTCAAAAGCCAAATATTACCATGTTGTCCAAATATGGTAAACTATCACACATGCAAACAAGATGAATATACAAATATTCATAAAAAAGAAACATAAATAATATGTATCCCAACTATTATGGTCAAAGATGCAATCCTTGAGCAATAAGGAATCCTTCTAGTCTTGAAATCCTTAAGCAGTCAGTAATCCTTCGAGTCTTGAAATCCTTAAGCAGTGAGGAATCCTTTCCAAACTTGAAATCCTTGAGAAATACATATGTTGAAGACTTAGATACTTTGAATCAATCAAGGAAACCAAAATCCAACCATACTTAGGCAAGAAAAATCGGATTTGAAATTTTTCCCGAGTAAACTGCACAGCCTTCAGTATTTTGGACTTTTCTCCCTCATCCGAAGTCCGATTGAACTGATTCCAATTGGGTTGGATTTGAAATTCAATTATCTACAACTTCTGTGAAGAACAGAATTTCCAATTCCGATGTTTACTGAGTCAAAACAGCCTTGCAATCTGACCCTAAAAATCTTAAAGAATTCTGCTGCGAGCCAAACATTCTTTTTTCTTGACAAAACTTATATTCTTGTCAAAAAAGATTGTTTTCTCCATATCGTATGCCCCATTACAGAATATGTAATCTTACAACAGATCTATATATCTAAAACAAATCAACTGAAGAAACAAAGATTACATCAAAAACTTATGTCTCCCACATACTACTATTACAGATTACAAAACTAAACTTGTAATAAAAAAACAGTAATAGTAACCACGCATAAAACAATTACAAAGCGTGGGATCCAATCACACAATAAAAAACATGTGTGACCATAATAGTGGGATAATCGATTCTGCAAAACAGACGTTAGAACAAACTAGAACTCTGCAAAACAACGGTTAACACAGTTCTATATCTATGTTCCACGGACAACATGGCTTGTTTAATCCATATGCATGATTACAGTCCGCTCTGATACCACTGTTGGGAAACGAATCCCAGAACCCAGTAATTACGCGTACAGATTAAACAATAAAAATAAACACAAACCCTACAAGGTGGAATTAGAGTTTACCTCTAATCCGTAAACACGAACGCTGGTTGACTTGTTTATTTTAGAACTTGACAGACCTAATTACTGTATGCAACAAGCTTTGCTTGACAGTACCTCATGATCTTCTGTCATATTCCCTTATATCTCGATCATGTAGCCAAGTGTGGACTTCTACGTGATCTCTTTGTTCTCTCTCTCACAGCCTCTATTCTAATTTTCTGAATGACTGTTATGTGACCTAGAGAACATAATGATATATTTATAGGGCTAGAGCAGGGACCTGAGGAGAAATAAATCTGGGCTCCTTGTGTAAATAAGAAAACCTAATCTCACCCGGATTCTATTCTTATTTCACAAATTATAATTCACACCACTAAAGAATTATAATTGCACTCCCATCTTTATCTCGATTATATTTCGAGCTCCACGTTATTAAATACTTATTAATCTCCCCACGTTAAGATTACAGATACCCGTTGATTAAATGTCGATTACTAACGGAGATATGAGATGTCATAGATTCGTCTTAGCAAGCCATTAGGCCCTTTCAACTCAGGGGATTAGTCCAGATGCATCAACCATGTTCCAGACTGAACTTACTAAAATTGTTAAAAAGCATAAATGATCATGTTTATTTTAGAGTCAGGGACCAAATGAAAAAGGAAAAGGGGAGAAGAAAAGACAAATGAAAAAGAAGCAGTAGTCTTCAGGATTGTGGAGGTAACAGGATCCCTGATGCTATAAACTACGGTGTACTGGTTGGCTGCTCATGGACGTCATCAAGGATCAATTCTGTTCTCTAAGGCTTTCACAAAAAATTGATAAGCCAATTGTGATGGAGGTAGCAGGATCCCTGATGCTATAAACTATGGTGTACTTGTTGGCTGCTCATGGATGTCATCAAGGATCAATTCTGTCCTCCAAGGCCTTCATAAAAAATTATTAATCCAATTGTGATTGTTATAAGTGCCAAGTCAAGTTCAATTCAAGTGTGAAAAAGAGCAAGTGTGTCAGAATCTAAATTCTAACCGTGGAGCTGCTAAGAAGCTTGTGTAGCTTGGGAGGCAAGCTTCATGATCTTCTTTTGCATCAACAAAAGTATCACTTAGTTCCATAGGCGCATTAGTATTGTTATTAGAGAGAGAGAGAGAGAGAAGTGTAGGGTGTTCATTAACTCAACACGAGAGAGCTTTATTTATATTGTCACTAAACACGTTACATAACATAACTAAGCAATGTGGGACAAAGACAAATAAACTACTCTAACACTCCCCCTCAAGCTGGAGAGTAAATATCAATAAGTCTCAGCTTGTCGCAAAGCAACTCCAATCGTGGCTTGAACAATGACTTAGTAAACATATCAGCTAACTGGGCACCGGTGGACACAAATGGAGTAGCAATCACTCCACCAGTCAACTTTTCTCGTACAAGATGACAATCTACTTCAATGTGTTTAGTCCTCTCATGAAACACCGGGTTGGATGCTATATGGATTGCAGCTTGATTATCACAGTATAGATTCATAGGCACCTGCACAGGAAACCCTATCTCTTCAAGAAACGAATGTATCCACACAACCTCACATGTCGTGTGAGCCGCCTCTGTACTAGACTGCGCAACTACCGTCTGCTTCTTACTTTTCCAATTAATGAGGTTTCTACCAAGAAAGATACAATATCCTGTAGTGGATCTCCTAGCAAATGGTCCTCTTGCCCAATCAGCGTCAGTGAAGGCCTCAACACGCAAGTGTCCACTAGATTTATAAAACAGACCACTCCCTAGATGGGCTTTGAGATACCTCACAATCCTTAAAACCGCTTCCTATTGCGAAAGATGAAGAGCCGACATAAATTGGCTAACCAAACTAACTGCGAATGAGATATCTGGACGAATAACGGTAAGGTAATTCAGCTTTCCAACCAAGTGACTATATTGATCAGGATTAGAAAGCAACTCCCCCTGATCAACACACAGTTTGACGTTAGGGTCCATAGGAGTCACGACAGGTTTTGACCCCAGTAAATCAGTCTCATTTAAAATATTCAACACATATTTCCGCTGTGATAGATTAACACCATCCTTAGACCGCGCTACCTCAATACCCAAGAAATATCTCAATTTTCCCAAATCTTTGGTATGGAACTAACGCTATAGGAAAAGCTTCAACTCATCAATACCTTTTAGATTATCACCGGTAATGATAATATCGTCTACATAGACAATCAATAACATTTTCCCTTGGTCAGATGTGAGAGAAAAAACAGAATGATCAGAATGGCAGCACTTCATGCCAAATCGCAATACAGCATCACTAAACTTTCCAAACCAAGCCCTCGGAGACTGCTTAAGCCCATACAGAGCTTTCGAAGGCGACATACGTGAGATGACTCCCCCTGAGCAACAAACCCGGGTGGTTGCTCCATATAAACCTCCTCAACGAGATCCCCATGCAAGAAAGCATTCTTAACATCCAACTGAAATAAGGGGCAACCAAGATTGGTAGCAAGAAAAATAAGGAGCCAAACGGAGCCAGGCTTGGCAACCGGTGAAAACGTCTCTGCATAATCGACACCATAAGTCTGGGTGTAGCCCTTGGCGACAAGACGAGCTTTGTAATGCTCAACAGTCCCATCAGGATGATATTTCATAGTATACACCTAGCGACACCCAACAGTAGTTTTTCTAGGAGAAAGTGGAACTATCGTCCAAGTATTACTGCTATGAAGAGCAGACATCTCCTCCATAGGTGTCCGACACTCAGAAATAGACAAAGCTTCATGAACAGTGTGAAGGACGAAAACAGAAGACACAGAAGTAGCAAAAGCATGAAGAGATGGAGAAAGATGATCATAAGAAACAAACTAAGCAATAGGATGATAAGTAGCATAAGAACGTTTACCTTTGCGGAGGGCAATGGGTAGAGAATCTGGGGATGAAACCAAATCATCAGACAAAGGAGTTGGGGAGGGATCCAGATCTCGCAACGAAGGAGAAAAGAGAGCGGCGAGCGAAAGCGGAGCCAGTGCAGCTCGAGGACGGCGAACATATACCTGCAATGGTGGTAAAGTGGGTGGGAGGAGTAAAGGTTCCTGAATCAGCATGTAAGCTGAGAGGTCCTCAAAGGGAGAAGTAGAGGGGTTGGGAGGCTATGAAGCATGGATACTCTATTTTGGCCTCTTGTATCACGTATCGTACGCGAATCGGATATGGATACACTCCGGATACATATCTGATACATTTTTTTAAAAGTATCCAGAATTTAAATTTATTTTTTGGTATTCGGATACGTTTTGGATACGCTAGGATACGTTTCAGATACGCGCGGGGGTAAATATGTTATTGCTCGAAATATATGGGGTAAAATTGCAATTAGATCTAATGTTGTGTTGTTTTGTACCTCTAATAAGCTAAATTACACTGAAAGCCACCCAATTTAAGTTCCTATCATTTTATATGCTCTAGTATTTGTTATTATATCAATTTAAGACCCCAGCTTTTGTATATTTTATTTTCTACATCTAATCAAGTATACGTGAGCTCCCTTTCATTGCAAGATGTTGATGAGCCCACTATGGCCCAAATGTTCCATGAAACTCTCACAGGCCCCGCACTTCAATGGCTCTTATCTCTTGACATCTCAAGGAGCCAAACTTGGGAAGAAATGGCAGTTGCTTTCATAAAGCAGTATGAGTACAATGTGCAGCTTAAGGTCACTATTCGTGAGCTTGAAAGCATCAAGATGAAGGAGGAGGAGTCCTTTGCAGAGTTTGTGAAATGGTGGAGGGCGAAGGCCGCACAAATGACCGATCGCCCCAGTGACAGGCATGTCAATTGAGGAAGCAATACGTGACGGCATTCTTGGAAAAGATGGCCCCACTCTAAAAACCAAGAACAACAACTCCGGGGATAACAACACCCTATATGCAAACACCTCATCCAACTCCACAAAACACAACTCCAACCGAGCATCACCCATCAACAAAATCACAGTCCAAACCAACGACTCTAAAAAGCCATAAAGAACCCTCTCACAGTTTGCCACACCCCTATCCTTGGTATATAAAGAGCTCCACGAAGCCGGTCTTCTCAAACCACTCCTTCCAACCCCTCTGCCTCAAAAGCTCCCAGCCTACCACAACCCGAACGCCTTCTGTGCCTTCCATCAAATGCCTGGTCATGTTACCGATGAGTGTCATCGCCTCCGCCACAAGATACAAGATCTCATTGACAACGGATCCATCTCTGCTCCACTGGCGAAATTGAATACCTCACCAAACTAATGAACCATCGATGGCCATGCAATAATTCAATCTTCCGCGAGTCTTGGAAGTTTTCAAGTGTCAAGTCAAGTTTTCTCTTCTGATTGAGTCAGTTTGTATTTCGAGTCTGTTTATGTTTTTGCTTTCCTCATCTATGTGTTTTCATCTTCGAGTCTGTAATGTCTTGTTGTTATTGTCAAAAAAGAAAAAGACCAAAAATAGAGTCAACTTTGTCATCCCGAACTACGCACGACCTGATTCCTTGCAAAGGGATACGTAGGCAACCCTTAGTGGTTCGGTCGCAACCATAAAAAAATAAACGTCATGCTATTGTGGCGAAATTGTCAATCATAAACTTGGGTTTTTGCAATAATCTCTCAACTTGGAATTGTTTTATACCATCATTTGAGAAACATGATAATCACTTTGAAACACGAGATGAATTTTGATTGAACCCTTGCCCCGCAGAAGGAGGATTTCTAGTGGACCATTCCCTGATGTCATCAAGAGGCGATGCATTGACACAAGAAAAGCCTGCTAGGTCGAAAACCCGCAAGGGCGGCCTAGGCAAAAAGCTCGCTAGATCAAACTTCAAAATGAGATCTAGGCAAAAGTTAGAGCAAGCATGAGTTCTCCCTATCAAGTTGTGCAATTCAAGATGAAGAAAGGAATTCTTTGTTTGATTCCCCACATAAATATCCATTGCAAGCCCCTTTGAGCCTAAATCAATTTCTTTGGAAAAGAACCCAGCTAGGCAGCCATCCCCCACACTGGGGCAAAAAGAAAAGAATAAAAATTGTTAAAGATGTAGGCGTGTGAAAATTTGAAGCATCTCAAGAATGAAAGTGCCAAGCTGATAAACGTGTGAAAACACCAAACAAGTGGGCGCAACAAGATGAGAAGCGTCGAGGAAATAAAACAGAAACAATCAAATGGAAAGAAAGTGCCTATCAAAAATAGGCACAAAAGAAGAAAAAAAAGAAGAAGCGTCCATCAAAAAGCAAAAAGGGCACAGATAAAGTCTGAGATAGCTGCTAGCTATGATAACCCAATGAAAAAGAAATTTTTTAGCCTTCTTCCCTTTCTTTGTTGAGCCCAAGCCTTGGCCCCGTCATAACCTAGATAAAAATCCTTACAGATTGGAAAGTGCAACTTGATAGTGAGAATTCAAGTCACAAAATCAAAAGTCAAAGCATTATGCAAACGCTGGCATCATGCAAAGCAAAAATCCAAACTGGGGCATATCAACGGATCTTCATCAGCAACCTTCTAAACTGGGGCATTTTGAAGGAAAATCAATGAGGCATCATCAGCAATCTGGGGCATGGGCTCATGACAAGAAATCTTGTGTTTTAAGAAGATTTGAATGAACATCACTTAATGGAGTAAAACAATCACAAAATAAAAATTCTATTTTATCATGACAAATTCGACATTAATAGTGAGGCATGTTTGCCATCTTTTAGAACTTCGAGTCAACGTAGTCTTCCATATCTTTCGAGTCATTCACATAGTTGCTCTTATCTGTCAAGTCAACATGGTCAATCAAATCCCGCATCCACCCCCTTGTCAAAAAGGCCAATCAAAACCTTTGGCCTTGTCGGTCTCATCAATGTCCATCCTTTTGTCCAAAAGGCCGATCAAATTCCTTAGCCTTGTAAAAATCCACCTTTTTGGTCAACCATGTTGCCTTAGTCTTGTCTATCCTTGACTCGTGGAAACGATTTCAATGCATCAAAGAACTCATATTTGGGTACATGGTCAATTGGTCGCCAAAACCATCAGCAGAGGCGAGAAAGAAAATCAGAATTGAGGTTCATCATCTGTGAAGGCACGTCAACCCGATATTGGGTCATGTCAGCCTAATGAAGCATACACCCAAATCCAGGACTGGGGCATAGGAGCCTAAAAGTCTAAAACCAATCCAAAAGTCTTGCCGAGCTCAAACTCAAACCCAGGCCAAAAGGGAAAGACAGTAAAGCAAAAGAGCCACCCCATTGAGACTCCTACTTTTTAAAGAAGGAATGTTGTCGTTGTTGTCATCGAGTGTCGATGCACGAGTCGCATGCAATCGTCTTGCGGGACAGTTTTCAATCAATCGTCCTGAGGGACAAACTTTTGAATCAATGGTCCTGAGGGACAACTTTTAAATCAATCGTCCTGAGGGGCAAACTTTTGAATCAATCGTCCTGACGGACAAACTTTTGAATCAATCATCTTGTGGAACAGTTTTTCAATCAATCGTTCTGAGGGACAACTTTTAAATCAAAGCGTCCCGAGGGACTAACTTTTAAATCAATCGTCCTGAGGGACAAACTATCAATTTCAAGACCAGAAATGGTCGTCTTCAAAATTAATTTCAAGACCAGAAATGGTCACCTTCAAAATTAATTTCAAGACCAGAGATGGTCACTTCAATTTCAATCAAATTCAATTTAAAGACCAGAAATGGTCACATTTTCAGTAATGTCATTAGGAGAATCTTTAGATTCAATTTAAAAATAGATTCATTACATGACGTAGCCACCAAGCTGGTGCATTCAATCATTCGAGCCGCCTAGCTGGCGCACCCCAATCGTTTTAGCCACCTAGCTGGTGCATCAATCATATCAAGTTGTTAGTTGTCTTAATCACTCAGTTAGTTCTTTTAATCAGTTGTTCTTAGTATTTGTTGTTGATAAAACGTCGTGTCGCTAAGTCCATCACATAAATGTGTTTGGTTCAGTAGCGTATTGATTGCCTCTATGCTCAGTAAGCAATCACATTTCCTCGATTGTCTCGTTGCTCAGTAGACAATCATCTTATCATTGGCCATCTTGTTGCTCAAGGGATAGCCACCGTCAGATTTAGCCTCCCTGTTGCTCAAAGGGTGGCTCCATTTAATCATGTCACAGCATGAATCATTTTAGCCACCAAGCTGGTGCATTCAATCATTCAAAAGCTGCCTAGCTGGCGCATCCAATCATTCAATCATCATTCAAAAGCCGCCTAGCTGGCGCATCCAATCAGTCATCACTCATTCTTTCAATCAATCATTACTCATCAATCATTCAATCAATCACCCATCAATCATCAATCATCTATTGTGTGCATCATCATTCATCGTTCATTGTCAAGTGAATCATCAATCTATTCCTTTGCCCCCAAGAACTGCACTGGTCTGATCCCTACAATGGGGTACGTAGGCAGCCTGAGTGGCGCGACCATGATTTTAATGTTTTCCTTTGCAGCTTGAGAAAGGCTCAGGGAACGAATCGAGATGTCTCTGTCTTAGATGTAACTCGTAGCAAGCAATGATACAGAGTTCCATCCAAGAGGGGCAACTATAGACACCCCGATTTTGACCCGAGAAACTTGTCAAGCATCCCCGATGATGAAAATGCCCGATAAGAGCACGCGAGGCTTGATTGTGAACTTGGAAACCCCACCAAAACCTATCCAAAATAAACCCAATCTTACACCACCTTCTAGTACATCAAAAACCCTCTTTTTTGATATATAATACGTCCCAATCCATTTTGAAACGAGGGAGATATGCCCGTTTTACCGAAACGATTCATTTTTCCGACCTTCTGAGGGTAAAATGGTCACATATTTTGTTGTACAAATCATCTTGGGTTCAAACCACTTGGGTTAGAAAGTAGACTTGACAAGCTTTCCAACGCTTCAAACCATACAGAAAACGGAGTTTGGTAGCACCCAGAATGGCCCCGCGAAGTTTGGATTGTTGTGTAGTCCCCCAATCCAGGCGCCCAAATTACCCTAATCCAGGCGCCTGGATTTCCCAATTCCAGGCGCCTGGAATCACTTCCAGTGAATAATTTGCTATTGGTTTTTTATGAAACCATGGGCTTTCTCTTTGCATTACTCACGTGTTTTTATCTCAAAACTCCCTCCAACACACTCTGCCTCCAGATTTTAAGTTCAAAATCCATTTTCCCTCTAAAATCTACCCCAAACTCCCCCATTATCTCCCTATATATACCCCCTCCCCTCCTCCGTTTTGGAAGATCAGTTCTCCTCTTCTCCCTTACTGTTATTCTGCCAAATTTACTCCAAAAATTCCAGCTTCAACCATCTCCTCTCAATTCTTTTCACTTTCAACTTCAAAACCCACTCTTTTACTACATTAACCCAACATACTACATCTTCCACAATCAAACCCTCATCATTCAATAATCAGCCCTTTTATAGCCCTATAAGCCCAAATCCAGTAGCTCACATCCATAAAACTTACTCCAAAGTCCATCCAAAAGTCCACAAATCAAGCTTTTCAAGGTAGTTCATCTACCAAAGTGTTTAAAAGGGCCCTGAGGGGACACCACCCAAGTTCTTTCTAGTCCTTTATACTAGTTAAGAGCTTGGGAAGGTTTCAAGTTTCATAAAAGATGAAGTTTTTCACTTGCACCCACATCAAGTCCAAGCGCCTGGACTAGCATAGTGTAGGCGCCTGGACTCCCTTTTTCCTGCAGTGTTTTTCTCTTTTCTATACACTCTATTTAGTCATCCAAATCATTTACATGTTGTTTGTGGTCATTATCAATAATGCATGGTCATGAAGCTCATTTAAAAGTATGTTTTAGTGGCATTTTAGGAGAAAAATCAAGCTTATAAGAGTACAAATTATCTCCTAGGTCTGATTTTGAGATTCATTTGGTTTGATAGCATCAAATATCATTCTGAGCATGTGTGCATAAGTCATGAGCATTGCACTTGGTGCTTACTGTGGAAAATGAGGTTTTGAGATTGCTATCTGGTAGGCCATCCAGGCGCCTAGATTGTCCCATTCCAGGCGCCTGCATTCAATCCAGGCGCCTGGATCTGCCTAATCCAGGTGCCCAGATTGCCATCCAGGTGTGACAGGGGTAATGTTTGTGATCAGTTTCTAGGGCCTTCCAAGGCAGTCTAAGCATGGTTTGGTGAAGTTCAAATGTATATACGCCTATAGATCAATCATTCATATCATTTAACACATGTATCCACACACATCATCTTAATCTTGTTGATACATCTTCGTGCTCTCACATGTATTTGCGATTAAAGTCTATTCAAACAACATTTTCAAAATCCCTTAAACATTTAGTAGAGACCGGTGGTTGCACCGGGCGAGAGGGATGCTTTAAATTCCTTCCCCTCTCGTAACCTAGCTCCCGGACCCGAGGAATCTCAATAAAAGTAGACCGGTGAAATATTTTCTATACGAAGGGGAAAAGAGTCATTTTTCAAATGGTTTCTCGGGTACGATCCTCAAACTCGGGTGGTGACTCCATCAAATCAATCAAATCATTTTTTAAACATCAATTTCATGGACATTCCCGCGGGGTGTTCACGTTACTCTTTCACTTTAGTTTAATTTTTGCTCCTCCATTAGAGGATTTTCAAGCTCTCTCTCTCTCTAGAACTCTCATGTAAGCACTTCTCTCCCGTTAATTTGTCGTTTATTAATGTTGTAGCTCGTACTTAGATTGTTCTATCTATCTACTTTATTTTCGTTCTTGTTAAGTTTCTCATTTCCATGTTTCTCTAGTTATTTTCTTTTAAAAATCCTAGTTAGTTAATTTCTCAAGAATAAAGTGTTAGGCAAGGATAGGATCTTCATTAAAAATCAGTTTTTAAAGTCATTTGTTATGTTCTTTATTTCCTTTATAAAAATAGTTATGTTTCCCGTAGTTATGATTGAGTAGTCGTTTTAGGCTCGGTCATGGGGTGATTAGCACCCCGTGACTTAGGCTCATTCACTCTCCTCGCCATAATTCAAACATTGCTTGTTAATCAAAGAGTACGGCTTGATTTTATGTATCAAAATTTGGATTTGTTAATCCCGTTGATCACACGTAGCCAAGGGCTTGACCACTTGGCACGTGTGATGTTTAGGGCTATGTCAATCAAAATGTTTGTATAAATGGCACAAGAATCCTACTCTTTGAGAAACACCATTTTTAGTCAAACGAGTTTCAAAACCAAATCTTCAGTTCGGGGTCATTTAACGACATCCCCGAGTCGGTTATCTTAGAGGAGAACGAATCGGCCTAAGGCATGGGTGTTGTGAACCCCTTGACTTAGCCTTGTATTAATTAGTCTTTTTAAATCTCGCGTCATTCACGAAGTTGAGTGAATTCCACCCCCAAACGACAAAGCCAAGTTTGCCGCTTTAAGGCTAAAACCATCATTCGCGAATCAACACTCACGCTCAGCGCATTCGGTCTCTGTGGACTCGACCCGGACTTCCGGTTATCATGTGTAGACACCCCAATTTTAATCCAAGTGTTCCTTCATCATCGTCGCTCATTCGAGACTCGAATGACATAGGTCGTGTCACCATCGGGTCGCCTCTTGATCGAGTCATCTCTGCCTGTCGCTCGAAAATCTGGCTAAGTATGGAGAATTAACTTTTTTTTGGGAAGATCTGATTTGGCCAATAAAAAGTCCCGGTAATTGTTCCTTGGATTTTTCTAATCAAAATGGTATAATCGGAAGTTTTTTTTGAGTAATGCAAAGTCATCTTTCGCCCATTTTCTTCGGAGAAAACTGTGCCCGTTTTCGGTTTTGTACTAAAAGTGGGGGGATGAGATTTTGATTGGATTGGGATATCAAAATTCTGGCAATGCCATTGTTTCCGAAAGGGGGGTACTTCCTTATTTTCATAAATAAATTAAAGTAAAGAAAAATTCTTTACTTAAGTTTGGTTTATGAAAATAAGTACCCAATGATAAGAAGAAATGCTCAGAATGCTCAGACAGCTGTTTGGAACTTTGGAAACCTTGAACAAACAAAACCATAGCCGTGCGGCTCACCTTCTTAGTCGTACGGTTCACCTGTGTAAGCCGTACGGTTTGCTTTCTTCAAACTTGGCCGCACGGTTAATGTAGTTTAGCCGCACGGTTTACCCCTTTAGCCGTACGGCTCACTGACAAAAATCCCCGAAAACCTGCGAGAATCTCATCTTTTTTATTCCTTCTCATCATTTTTATTCCTTCACCTCCCCTATATAAATCACTCCTCCCTCACCATTTTAGGCTGGCTTCTCTAGTAACCCAGAGAGCATTCTCAGATTGCTCCAGCAGAAATCTCGCCACTCCGGCCACGTCGCCGGAAAACACTCAGTCACCACTCCGCCAAAATACACCTGAGGCTCTTGCACTCTTTTTTTTTTTACTTTCACCTCCAACAACTTATAAACCCATTCTCTCTCTCACCATTGTCACCATCAGTAACTCATAATCCATTCAATAAATTTCTGTCCGAAGTTCGCATCCAGAAATTTTCGGAGTTTTCTCAGTCCACTTCAAGATCCCAGCAAGGTATAAATAGCATTCCATTAATCGGGTTCAAAACCTCGATCTTTTGAGGGAATCCGCCCGAGTCGAGGATGGTTCCAGTAACTATTCCTAGGCTCGGGTGGTCGCGTTTTTAATAAAGTTTAACTTCTCGGGTCCGTATCGGGCGATATTCCTCGTTATCGTAAGGTAAAATCTTCAAAAAGAGAAGTACATTTCATTGTATCATTCACTTTTGGCATAAAAAGCAACTTTAACAGAAGTTATTTTTACCAAAAAAAAAAAATCAAATTTCTTAAACAAAACAAAGCTTCTGTTCAAGAAACAAAATTTTGAAAAATAATTGAATAAGTTAGCCGTGCGGCTAACAGGGAAAACCGTACGGTCGACTAAGGTTAGACGTGCGGCTAACCTTCTGGAGTAAAATCTTTCCCCTGTTTCTCCTCTGTTCATGCTCTGTTTTTCTCGTTTCTGGTATTTGGTTCATTGCACTTTTTCCCTTTTAATATACTGTTATTATTATCAAGTTCTCTTGGTTTAATTTTATTCCCGTCATGTTTTCATTTGTTATTTCCCCTTTTATTTACTTGCTTATTTGTTTGGTTTTATTTATTGTTATTCTCTTTATTTACTTGTTTATTTGTTGAAGTTTTCAATAAAATGTTTTCCAAAAATCCCACAAAATTTAGTAGAGACCGAGAATCTCCCGGGCGAGCGGGGTGCTTTTTAATAAAACCTTCCCAGTTCGTAACCTAGCTTCCGAATCCAAGAATCGTTTCGCAGATCAAATCTTTTCCAAAAACGGCACAAGAGTCATCAATATTCTTCAACGGTTTCCCGGGTACCAAAATCATTTTCTAAAAATAAATCTTGGGTGGGGACTCACATTTTTCCTTTTTCACAGTTCCAAACACACAAAAGCCGCGCCGCGTGGATCTCACCATCCACATCATGCTACCGCCGGCCTAAACCCTACGCTTGGGGAAATCATATTGGAATACAATCCAAGGGCGCAAGCAGTAACATCAGCAGACACAAACTGACGACGAAGGGTTGGAGAATAACACTTATATACCTTTTGAGTATGGGAATAACCTAGAAACACACACTTGATGGACTGCGGATCAAGTTTATCCCGATCAGGGTTCAGTTCATGAACATAACATGTGCACTCAAAAACCTTAGGAGGAATGGAATAAAGTGGGCGGGTGGGACATAATAAAGTATATGGTATTTGACCCCCTCAAAACAGTAGATGGCATCCTATTAATAAGGTAACCAGCAGCAAGAACTGCATCACTCCAATAAGATTTTGGAACATTCATTTGAAATAAGAGAGCACGGGTGACTGTCAATATGTGTCCCAATTTGCGTTCAACAACTCCATTTTGTTGTGGAGTTCGAGCACAAGAGGACTAATGTAAAATTTCATGTTCGTCCAAAAATTTTGATAATGCATTACGAAAATATTCACGAGCATTATCAGAACGAAAAATGCGAATATCCACACCAAATTATGTTTTTATTTCCTCATAAAAAGATTTAAAAATAGAGTACAACTCTGAACGTTTTTGCATAAGATAAATATAAGTAGCCCGAGAGTAATCATCCACAAATACCACAAAATACTGAAAGTGAGACCGTGATGGAACACGCATACGACCCCAAACATCTGAATGCACTAAGTGAAAAGGACTTGATAGACGACGTTCTTTCCTAGGGGAAAAGAGACACGACGATGTTTACTAAACTCACACACTTCACATGAGAGTGACTAAACACGACGACATGACGGGACCATCCGTTTAAGGTTCTGAAGAGACGGATGACCGAGACGACAATGATACTGGAAAGGTGAAACTGTGGATTGGAATGAAACAGAGATAGACTGCTCGCCATCCAAATAGTAGTATAGGCCACCACGTTCAACTCCACCGCCAATCTTCCTCTCCGTTTTGAGATCCTGAAAGACACAAGAATTAGGAAAGAAGGTCACTGAACAGTTTAAAGCGTTGGTAATCTTATTAACAGACAGAAGACTAAAGGGAAATCGAGGAACATGTAGAATAGTATCTAAAGAAAAAGAGGGATTTAAAGTAACCAAACCCAAACTAGCAATTTGTGTGGTAGAACCATCAGCCAATGTAACACGAGAAGAGGTCCTAAAAGGACGACAATCAGACAAGACAGTAGAGACACCAATCAAATGATCGGAAGCACCAGAATCAATGACCCAAGGGGTATGAGAAGCAAGGTAAGCAGAAGGGGGACCTTTCTGAGCGAGCATAGCAATGGAGGCAGAAGTCTAAGTAGAATGGTAGTGCTGATACTGCTGATACTCATCCTCTGGAATGGTAACTACATGAGGGGTGCTGCTGGAAGAAACCTGTGAACTATCATCCTTAGAAACTATGACCTAGTGGGCAGATGGGTGACCATGGAGATCCCAACAATAGTCAATAGTATGATTATTGGCATTGCACTAACTGCAATGTCGAGGCACTCTCCCACGGCCTTGACCACCTCCTCCTGGTGCACGACTAGAATCATGACTAGAACCTTGGCCAATATCACGACTAGAACCTCGGCTAGTATCACGATTAGAACCTCCATGACCAGAATCACGGCCGGAACCACTACGATCAACTCCCCTTGATGTTGGGCCACCAAAAGGATAACCACCATGAGAAACTATAGTGACTAAGGCTTAACGGTCAGAAGGCAACTGAGAAGCAGTCATAGAACAAATATTCAAAATAGTCTCCTTGCGAATACGACTGAAAACCTCACCAAGAGATGATAAGGTCCATTCTCCCAAAATCTGCGACCGGACTGAATCGTAGGTAGGGGAAGGCGACAAACAAAGACTGTCGTTGGCGCTCCATAACTTGAATATCATCAAAAATAGGCTGAGCAATCTTCATCTCCTCACATAGACCACAAAACTTAGCATAATGAGTTTCCAAAGATTGCTCACCCATGGATAGAGGGAAGAAATCCTGATGAAGATCATATTTCCAACGAAGATTATTAACCCTAGAAAATATTTCCTGAGCATGTCTCCATACAAGGTTGGCTGTGGGTAAAAATATCAAAGGACCACTAATTTGGGGCTCCATAACATTCCATAAATCGGAGCGAATGCGAGCATCCTCAGATTTCCATGCAGCATACGCTGAATTAGTTGCCGCAAGAGGATCATCAGTGAGCCATTGTGAGGTTGACTCACCCTTAAAATAGACTTCAATAGCCTTGGCCCAAATAGCATAATTCTTATCATTCAAAATGATGGAGGTAATAGGTCTCTTGTCACGATATCGAGACGAGATAGAAGGAATAATAGTAGAACTAGAGCTAGCACTAGAAGCAGACTTATCCTCAGACATTTTACCAAATAATGGAGAACCAAATAACCAAAATGATCACCAACAAATCAAAGCCCACCAACTACTGTCCCAATCAGTCAGCCAAACACTTGCAATAATCAACTAAGCGACAAATAATAATTCACCAAATAGAACATGTATTTACCGGTATCTGAGAGAGAGAATCACCAACGAAAAATACCAAAACGATATACAAGTCAAACCATAATCTGAGTTGTGATCGAACAATAGCAGAAGAGCAATAAATAGCAACATGAAGCAACCCGTAGTACTAAGTGATGAAATCTCGAGAACGGACAGTGATCTCAAGCACTAACTAGCAACATGAAGCGGTGACAATGATTTCGAAGGCATATCCAGAACTGTCGAGCACTGTTAGAATAAGTTTATATTAGTTTTGTCCCACATCGCCTATCGTAGACTTGTAATGTGATGCATGATAATATAAATAACATTGACATGTGTTAGGGTTTGTTAACACCCTATACACTTCTCTCTCGCTCTCTCTCTCTCTCTCTCTCAAATAACATGGTATCAGAGCATCTGACCCATCAACACCTAAAACCACCGTTGTACTAATCCTAAACCTTAACCACCATTGCAAATCCACAATAGCCGCCTCTCATCCACCGTTGTCCACCCTTGTTCATCATCATACAAATCTGAAAACCCTAATACGAGGGCTACAGAGCCCATTCGAGCCCTACCAAACCGCAATCCCTACCAGAACCTCAACCCTCTACACCGATTGATATCCATCCAATAAATACCCTAAAACTAAACCCATTATCGACCAGGATATGACCCTTAAAACCTTCGATTAACCTCTTATACGACTAACCCAGTTCAAAAAAAATACTAACTGGAGAGCATAGAATCCAATTGCATAGAAAAATACCCAAGTACGTACGAACCACGTGCTTAGCCTGGACATCACGTGAGGGTGGCTCAATTCGGGGGGACCACAAGAAGGTGCCCTAGGTTATGGCCGAGAAGTGTAGGCCAAGTGTGCAGCCAGGATAGCACCACGAGATGGTGGCAACATCACGAGAAGGTGCACGAGGCCAGTGCCGAGCTAGGTATCTGGTCAGCAACATCATATATAGATAGGCAAGTATATTGCCAGGCTAATTGCCTAAGTGATAAGGTGGTGGGTCATTCTAGAAGGATCCAGAATAGCCTCTTACGTGATAAGGGGCAAATCCTGAGAATTAAGGGATTATCATTAAACTTCCATATTGGGCAAGAAACCCAATATGGATACAGAACCCTGGCAAGAAGGGAATTCTGATTATATTGCCATATGGGACGAATCCCATAAGAGAAAGGACTCTTAACATAAAGAGGATTCCTATAATAGCAAGGATTCCTAACGTGGAAAGAATCCTTGTAGAATAAAGATTGTGTTTCTATATGGAACGAGTCCCGTATAGGAAAGGACTCCTAATGAGAATAGGATCTTTGGACAACAAGCACCCCGCATCTATAAATAAGGTGCAATACCGATGAAGAAAGGTATGTGGTAATTCGTGTTTACATGTTTTATGGTTTCCTCCTAGTACGTGATACTGACTTAAGCATCGGAGGGTCTTTGCCAACGAGAGGCAAAGGTGCTCTAACCGTTTATTGTCTTGTAGGGCTAGGGTTCCGGCGAAGAGTGTATATTGTTGATCTCATAGAGGCATGGAAGTAACATACCCAGATTTTTCCCCTCTACACTAAACCAGTTCAGCAGACCCACCATTCGACCCCCTTTTTTAAAGAAATCCAATTTACTCAATTCAAAACCTTAACGACAACCTTCGTCCGATTTCATCAGTCTCCGACAAGTCTTCGCCAGCCATCTTATGTCTCCAACGAGTCTTCTTCAACCCTCGTCTGCCTCAGATCTTGTTTGCCTCTGACCTAGTGTCTCTGATCCAATGATCCATTGATGTTCAAAACTTCTTAATCGACTGTGCAATCACTCGATTAAAGTTAGACAAACCTGAATTTTATTCTACCAGCTTCAATCGATTCTCAATTGCTTTCACAGTAATTACTTCGTGGTATATTCATTTGATGAGGTAATTGGGTTCATACATTGTTAATTCTAGCTCTATTGCTGCTCTTTGGGTTCTACTTTTTTTTCTTCATATAAATGGATGGTTTTGTCAGTTTGTCGACCTGTGGTTCGCATGTTGGTTATGTGCCATCTGATGAGTTATGATGATTAGTTGTGGTTGATCTGGGGCAGTAACCGAGCCTTGGTTGATTTGTGGTTCAATAGTATTATTGGTCGTTATTTGGTTGATAAAGTTGCTTCCACTTTAGTTGTTGGTGTTTGACAGAATAGTGGTTGGTTGATAAGTTGATTGGTTTTGGCACAATGTCTGAAGACAAGTCTGGTTCTGGTTCTAGTTCGAGTTCTACTGTTATTGGTAATTCTTCCAGCTCTTCTCGGCGTCGTGAAAAGGATCCCATTACTTCCATTCTTTTGAATAGCAACAATTATGCTATTTGGTCTCGCGCGGTCAAAGTTTATTATATGGGTGAGCAAAAATTTCGTTATTTGACGGATGATCCCCCTACCAAAGAGGCTAAGGATTATGGTGATTAGGAAGCTGAGAATTGTCATATTCTTGTTGAATTGTGGAATAGCCCCAAATTAGTGCTCCTCTGTTTTATCTCGACATTGCCAAACAAGTGTGGAATCGGCTTGCCGGGATATATTCTGGTGTTAATAATCTTCATCGTACATATGATCTCCACCATCAATTCTTTTCTTTGTCATTGGAGGACTACTATTCTAAATTCCGTGGCACTTGTGAGGAACTTCGTGTTTATGAGCCTATCTCCAGTGATCCTCAGGTTATGGAGCGTCAGCGTGAGCGTTTGGTGGTCGCTCGATTTCTATATGGTTTGCCGTCTTTCTATGATCCAGTTTGGTCTTAGATACTGGGAGAGCAGGAGTTGCCCTCTCTCGATAAGATGTTTCGCCGTCTTTGTCAGGCTTCTATCTCAGATGCTGGTTCTGCTTCTCAGCCACCACTTGATCATTCTGCTTTAGCTGTTTTCGGTGGTCTTGGATCAAGTAGTGATTGTGGTCGCAGCTATGATTCTGGGTTTAGCAGTCGTGGTCGTGGTTCTGGTAGTCGAAATTCTGGTAGCTATGATGTAGGTAATAGTTCTGGTGGTCGTGGTGATTCTGGGTTCAGTGGTCGTGGTTCTGATCATGGTGGTATTAGTCACGGTCGCACATCAAGGGGAGTTCGTTTTGGTCGCGGTGGTTCTGGTAGTGGCCGTGGTACCCGATTTTGTACTCATTATAAGGGTACCAATCATACAGTAGATTATTGTTACGATCTTCATGGTTATCCCTAAGCTCATCAGGTTACTCATTCTAAGACACTTTACTCATGCTTCAGCCGACAAGGTGACTATCTCAGCAGAGGAGTATCAGCAGTACCAGTGCCTTATATCAATTCAGCCTTCCGCTGAGATTTCTTCCTCCACTGCTACGTTTGTTCAGACAGGTCCCTCTGTTGCTTGTGTTGCATCCTCTTTTTCTTCTCCTTGGGTTATCGATTCTGGTGCTACTAATCATATGACTGGTACTTCTAAATTCTTTTCTACTTGTCAGTCCATGGATAAAACCTTTCATGTTACCTTAGCAGATGGTTTGGGTTCAGTTTCTGCACTCTCCATCCTATTGCTCATTTTGTTTCTTATGATCATTTGTCACCGTCACTTCGAGCTTTTACTACTTCAGTTTCTTCCGTTTTTGTTCCCAAGTCTGTTCAGGAGGCCTTATTCGTATCTGAGTGGCGGAAAGCTATGGAGAATGAGATGTCTGCCCTTCATCATAATGACACTTGGGAATTGGTTCTTCTTCCTATTGGTAAGACTACTATTGGCTGTCGTTGGGTCCTCACTGTCAAGTATCTTCTTGATGGCACTGTTGAGCGCTATAAGGCTCGCCTTGTTGCCAAAGGCTACACCTAAACTTATGGTGTTGATTATTCGGAGACGTTCTCTCATGTTGCCAAACTTGGTTCCGTTCGAGTTCTTATTTCTCTCGCTGTGAATCTTGGTTGGCCATTGTTTCAACTGGATGTCAAGAATGCCTTTCTCCATGGGATCTTCAAGAGGAAGTTTACATGGAGCAACCACCTGGGTTTGTTGCTCAAGGGGAGCGTAATCAGGTTTGTCGACTTCGTAAAGCTATTTATGGCCTCAAGCAGTCTCCTAGAGCCTGGTTTGGCAAGTTTAGTGATGCAGTTTTGAGATTCGGTATGCATCGTAGTCAGACTGACCATTCTGTATTTTCTCTCACTTCTGATCGAGGGAAAGTATTGTTGATTGTATATGTCACTGACATTATCATTACCGGTGATGACCAGCGAGGTATTGATGAGTTAAAAACCTTCCTACATCGGCAATTTCATACTAAGGATTTGGGAAAACTTCAGTACTTTTTAGGTATTGAAGTGGCCCGATCCAAAGAAGGTATTAACTTGAGGATACAGGTCTGTTGGGAGCTAGGCCTATTGAGACTCCTATGGATCCCAATGTCAAACTGTGTGTGGACCAGGGGGAGTTACTTCATAATCCTGATCAGTATCGCCGGTTGGTTGGTAAGTTATATTATCTCACGATTACACGTTTGGATATATCTCATTTGTAGTTAGTTTGGTGAGTCAGTTTATGTCAGCTCCTCGTTATCCACATTGGGAGGCTGTCCTCAAAATTGTGAAGTATCTCAAGCTACATCCAGGACGGGGTTTGTTGTATCGAGCCAGCGGACACTTACGCGTTGATGCGTTCACCGATTCTGATTGGGCAGGAGGGCCGACTGATAGGAGATCTACTACTGGTTATTGTATCTTTCTTGGTAGAAATCTTGTTAATTGGAAAAGCAATAAGCAGACAGTAGTAGCCCGGTCTAGTGCAGAGTATAGAGCAATGACACACATGACATATGAGGTTGTGTGGTTGCGATTGTTTCTTGAAGAGATCGGATTTAGTGTGCAATTGCTGTTGTATTGTGCTAATCAAGCGGCTATTCATATTGCCTCAAATCCAGTATTTCATGAGAGGACTAAGCATATTGAGGTTGATTGTCATCTCGTATGTGAGAAGTTAACTGGTGGGTGTGATATCTACTCCATATGTGTCTACTGGTGCTCAGTTGGCCGACATGTTTACCAAATCATTGTTCAAGCTGCGGTTAGAGTTGTCATGTAACAAGCTGGGACTTTTTGATATTTATTCTCCAGCTTGAGGGGGAGTGTTAGAATAAGTTTATATTAGTTTTGTCCCACATTGCCTATTGTAGACTTCTAATGTGATGCATGATAATATAATTAACATTGACATGTGTTGGGGTTTGTTAACACTTAACACCCTATACACTTCTCTGTCTCTCTCTCTCAAATAACAAGCACCATGGATGGATTGTGAGGCTCGTTTTAGGATTGTGGTTGTCGAGTATTGGGTTGTTGATTATGAGGCAGTTTAAGTATCAACAGAGGATTTTCGAAGCTGGGTATGGATTTCGAGTGAAAGGGGGTCGACAAATGAGATCGAAATCAACTGTATGGGGTTCGAAAAGGGTATACTAGGGCTGTTTTGTGGTTTTCAGAGGTTGATTAGGGCTGAATTGTAGTTTTCAGGGGTCGATTAGGGTACATGAATGGTTTCTTTGGGTTTTTCGAGTGCTGCTCTGTACTGGGTTTCAGCTTTCGAAGTCGTATGGTGGCTGTGTGCTAATGATTTAGGGTTTTTTAGGTTTAGGGTTTGAGGCAAAGGTGGCTGACAGATTATTTGGGAAGACGATGGAGATAATGGCTAGGGTTAGGGATGACTGAAGATGATGGCTAGGGTTACGATGGAATCAGATGTGGCTCTGATACCATGTTATTTGAGAGAGAGAGAGAAGTGTAGGGTGTTAATTAACCCTAACACGAGAGTGCTTTATTTATATTGTCACTAAACACGTTACATAACATAACTAAGCAATGTGGGACAAATACAAATAAACTATTCTAACAAGTATGAAGGAACTGCAGTAAAGGTCATGAATGAAAGAGATTGAAAAACTTGATGAGGTCTATGATGAATACTGAATAACAAAGAATGCAACCTCAAATCGCACTAGAATGCTTGAAAAGAGAGGTGAAACTATGCTAAACAAACCGATAATGGATATTTAGTGATGGATTAAGGAAAATATAACCAGAATTGAAAATGCTGAAGCAACTTAGTAATGGAACTCATTAATGGTTGTGAAACTGATTGACATTCGCTGAAGTTGATGGATATATGGTTGTGTAGACACCCCAATTTAGGCCCCCATAATTTTTGAACCACGGCCTAGACGGCCTCCCCGATGATGAAAGTAAGGCCTGATTACCTCGATAAATGCTTGAAACATTGCTTTCCAAGGTTATCAAAGACCCACTTTGAAACCAACCCTTATTCATCAACCTTAAAACCCCACGTACCAACACCTCAACCAAAATTATCAAAACCAAAATAGTACTTGGGCGCCCAAATAGTACTTGTGTGCCCAAATAGTACCTGGGCGCCCAAATAGCACCTGTGCGCTCAAATAGTGCTTGTGCGCCCAAGTGCAACTCGTGCGCACAAGTTGAACTTATGCGCACAAGTCCACCCTTGCACGCCAAGTTTCTCCCAGCACGTTGCAGGAGAATTTCATCATACTTATTCGATTCCTGGGCAGTCCCAGACGCTCCTTCTTCACCCTAGATGCTCCTCTTGTCATTTTCCACTCACCTAGCCCTATAAATACCCCTCTCCTCCATCTACTTCAAGTTTAAGGCTTTCTCTCTCTCTTTCCCTTACATTTTCTAGACTCTCACACCCTATGGCCACCCTCTCTAGAGTCTCTCATTCTGAAATCCAGCTCTCATACCCTCTCATCCACTTCTGTTATCACTCCATGCTATCTCTCTCCCTAACTCACCCTTTTAGTCCAAAATTCTCACAAGTTCAAGTCAAAAAATCCCAAAAATTCTAAGTCCATATATTTCCCTTACCCTCTCCAGTCAACCTAAGCTTCATAAAACCCTCTGAAAATCTCAGCTTCAAGCTTCAACCTTTCTACTCACGTCCAAGCTCTATTCATCCTCAAAAACCAAGTTCAAAAGAGCATTTTTTCAAGCATTTTCAAGGTAAGTGAATTGATCTTTTTAAGCCACTATTTGACCCTTGAGGGGACCCCTCCTGGAACACATTCCAGTATGTTATATTGGATTTTTACTCAAATAAAGCCTACACTATGTCAAAATAATTTTTCAAAAATCAAGTCTGGAAAAGCACTTGTGCGCACGAATACTATTTGGGCGCACGAATGCTACTTATGCGCACGAATGCTCCTCTGTAAATTATTTTTCTCAAACGCTGATTTCAAAATATTTCCATAAATGGATTGGTATTTATCATGTTTTCAGTCATCATATTAACCTTCATTTTCCTTGTCTCCTAGGAAATCAGTTGGTTAAGTTCTCTATTTTAATTTCATATGCATTTACATGTACATTACATTTATTCATTTATATTCGAATTTATTTTAATTACATTCTATTTCGTTACATGTGTCAAGTTTCATAATAAAATATTTATGAAATCCCACGAACATTAAAGTAGAGACCGATCTCGCGTCGGGCAAGGGGGCTGCCGTAAAACCCTTCCCCTCTCGTAACCTGGCTCCGAATCCAAAATCTCTTTGGTTACAAAGATCAGTGACCAAGCCGTTTTCAAAACATGGCACGGAAGTCACATTTTTCAAAAATGGTTTCCCGGGAAAATTTTTCACAAACCCGGGTGGCGACTCCTTACTCAAATCAAATTTTCGAACCGGCGAAGTCGAGAGCCCCGTGGTAGTGTCCACAGGTTGTGGTAAACCCTTCAAACTATTTGCGTTCATCTATTTATAACTACTGATACAACCTTTTTCAGGTCTGAACCACATTCTGCACCTCCCTCTTGAATTTGCCATGTGGATCATGTTGTGCTTTGCCTCCAACCCAATGAATGACCTTCTCTGGCCCCGTCCTCCATAAATGGCCACTTGTTATCCTTGCAATTTTCCCGTTAACAAATTTATGCTCAACTATTGAGCAACATGTCCTGCTTTCCATTTTGTGTGATTCAGCTCCTGAGTGATAAGGGCATCGAATATATTTAGAATTTTAAAATAGCATGAACAAATATCACACCAACCCATAAGTTTCCATGCGCCTTCGGCAACAACCAAATTTAGTCCAACATATTCAACCCCAGGCAGTTCACTGAGAGAAAAAGAAAGCATTCCCATAACTAACCTCTCTCTTCCAAAACAAGACCCCTAACACATCCCAGTCATTTGGCCAACCACGACATGAGGTTTTTCTCGAAGGGTGGTCATTTAGGGAGAAAAGAGCATGTTATAATGCTAGTTCCAAAACAATGCCATATCTTCTCTTAGAATAATTGACATAGAGTCAAGAATCTCTTATGGATCTTCAAGGCGTTTGAGAAACATTGCAGCCTAGAGGTGAATATGACAATGTAGAAACCAAAATATTGTCAAAGACACATACATTCTACAATCTATGGCGGAATAAGTGCCATGAAGAGGTCATAATTAAGCATCTCTTCCGAATCACGCTTGTTGAACTATCAAAATAAAAGTGGCAGAAATTTATCAAAACCAAAATGTTGATGATTGAAAGGCCTATGCGGACACATCAACACCATTTGTCAGTGAAAATATGTGTTGCGGAACGTGAGTCATGAATCCAGTTTATATATGAATATCTTCACAAATCACAAGCCTTCTCAATATCTAACTAGAGTCTACTTTATTTAGCCATTAGAAATGCATCCAAGGTTTGTCACCATAAGAGAAGCATTTTGCATGTATAAAATTATGGTACACCAATAGTTCTAGCCTCAAATCATGATTCTAGTAAATAGATGAAAAAGTACATACATGGCCAATCCATAGGAATTAGGATAGTGGCCCTACCTTATCTGTCGGATATTTAAGGCTGTTATTCAACAAAACTTTGGCTCTTGACCAAGTGAAATGACAAATTAGGATTGTTGTGGCTGACAATAACTAGTCGGGAAGGACAACAACTAGTCAGGAAGGCTAGTTAAGTTCAACTACTTTGTTCAATGTTCTAAACTACTTCTCATTTCCATACCACCATGAGCTAAAAATAATCATTGTTGAAGAATCACTAAACACTACACTTAATTGATCAATGACGGGCTTGAACTGAATAGAACACTCGGCCGAACTACCGGCCCAGTAGAATTCAAGATAATGTTATACTATAATAGCACAAGAAAACTTAGCAATAGGCAAATAGGAAACAAAATTTGAAGAAACAATGTTTCATAACACTTCCGGCAGCCATCAGAGACCCCCTGTAAGTCCTCCTATAAGTGAGCCTTTGCTTCCTGATCTTTTATCTACTAGCAGAATGCAAACTTTGCAGTTATACAAAAACTACAGCAAAATAATTCCAGTAGAAATAATTCCTAAAAATTTGTAGAAGTACATATTGAAAAGATAGGATCATAGAGGATCAGTGGCGGAGCAACTCAAGCCCATGAAGTTGTTGAACTTGGAGTTTCAACCCGAATGAAGCCAGGGATTACTGTGATTCTGATCCATTTGTTTGTTTGTTTAGGCCAACTATTATTTGCAGTGTAACGATATCATAAGTAGTCTTTTGTTTGATTGTCAGGACAGACAATTGAATTATGCAACCAAATTAACATTATGGACCATCGTAATCTATAGAGAAGGGCCCATAAAGGGAAAAGGCCGGACATACCATTCATCCAAGTATTTGAATAGCCATCGTTCTTATTGCAGGAACAATTATGGGGCAACAATTTGGTCAGCTGGGATTGAGTGTGGACTTCCCAACAGCAACCAAAAAACGGGATTATGCAAAACTAAGTGGCTATAGTCCAGTCCAGTCTAGTGGGTTTCAACCTGGATATTAGTCTTGCCCAAGTCTAATGGCATATAGGACACACTCTTTTCAAATGGTATATATATGCTTGTAATTGTGATATTTTCTTTAGCTAAGTGTTATGATGTTGACATGTATTTCTCCAGGGATAGGAGTAATAATTGAGCCAACACCGAGTGGTATGTGAGAGTGCGAGGGCGTGCCAGGAGACATGGAATCCCCAAATGTAAAGATGGAAATGCGCCTGAATCTAAAACCTCCTTCAAGCAACGTGATACTTTTATAGAGGAACTAAAGTAATAAGGTTTTGATTGCCTTGAACAAGGACTTCAACAACAAAAGAAAAACCAAAATTACATAGAAGAAAGGAGAAACAAAAGAGATTGACATTGTTGAGAAAGAAGGAGAAACCTGCTAACTAGATAGCTAGGGAATGATATTAAGAAAAGATAATTGTTGCTTTGAGCGTTGGTGCATGGACCTTTGAAATGATAGCTTAAGGCTTATATTTATAGCCTTAACAAATCTTGTAACCGCTGAAGATGTCACCATCCATGACTTGAACCATGATGCTTCAAAATAGCTTCCATATGCTTTTTTACATTCCCGCCAAATCTCTTCTTAAATACGGATAATTGTATGTTCACAAGTGTCCCATTAAGCCAAAATAACAATCCATGATCTCACTATTTTCCACATGTTATTTAGCCCATAATCCTATGAACAAACTAATTAAAAATATATATTTATATTAATCCTATAATTTAGGTAACCACCTTATCCTTTTTCTCCTGAAAATATTAACCTCCTAAATTATAGGGAATTCGGCTCTATCCTAACCGAATTCAATTTAAAATATTCCCCCTCCAATCTCATGACACATGTACAGTCAAGATATGGTACAAACACGTGATCCCTCCCATCTAAGGCTCTACCGCTGGAGGGCGTACTTGCAAGCTCTTTGCCCCAAAACTGAGCAGTTTCTGATGACGTAAAATTTGAATTGAAATAGACACAACTAGTCTACTACCTAATAAAAAGTAACGAATCATTGTGTCAAGTGGAGAAAAAGGAAAGGAATTTACAGGAAAAATGACCACCAACAGTAAGCAGCACTCCATAAGCTGCAGCGGTGGCAGGGGCAATGTCTGGGGCCAGATGAAAGTTGCAGTGAAAACGGGTGCTAATGGGCTCCAATTTTCCGTTAAAGAGGAGGCATCGTCCCCTAAATCTATGGGTGGGACTTGCAGTTGCATATATGGCTGAAGAAACGCGAGAAGAAAACATTCCTCTTCCAGTACCATGAATAGACCAAAGTGACACTAAAAATTTTGGAGGCTGATATGTAGCCGCCATGAGTATCAGATACGAATAGGACGACGCCATCACCACTCGCAATTCTAGGTCCGCCCACCCCGACCGCTATATTGCCAAATCCCTCAACTTGGATTCAGCAGAAGCCAAGAGAAAGAGAAAAGAAGAGAAAATAATTAAGAAGGAAATTGGAGAGAAAATTGAAGTGAAAATAGGAGGAAAGTTAGATAGGAATTTGATTGTTTTTCACTTTTAGCCCCCCTCGGTTATAGAAATTTACTTATGTGATCCCTAAACTATCAATTGCAATTTTTTATCCCTGGACTATCTAATGAAAAATGATTAGGACATCATGTATCCTGGGGTCAAAACAAATGAAAAATAATTACCCAAAAAAAAAAAAGAACAAATGAAAAATGTCATGACCTACACGGAGACCCCCCTCATCTATTCTCATTTTTCATGGAGACCCCATAACCTTTAAGAACATTCATATACACCCTCTCATCTTTCACCTTTAGCCATTCTGACCTCTCCTGTTATATTACCATTAAGTTTTAAGGATAAATGCTACCAATTGGACGAAAATGCCCTAGCTGAGGGCAAAAGATAGAATTAGGGAATCCGGGGGCGGGGAGGGAGCCGTTGAGAGCTTCTCTCTCTACATTCTCAAGAGAGAATGCACTCCCCATCCAAAGAATCTCGATAAGTACTAGATTATGAGGTAATTTATGCTCTATTTGGTACTTTTGATGTTAATGTTGTGTTTTTCCAACATAGTGCTTTCCATCTTGCTTGAATTTCTGATTTCTTCATCATCTACCATTCCAATTTGGAGAGCCTAAATATCAAACCCACCACTATCTATAGCTTTGGCCAGATCTTCCGAAATGGGTCATTAATGAGCTAGTTTCTGTTTTGGTTCTTTTTACTTCTTTGTAATGGAAATAATTGTGTGCGAGCGTGCCAGAGAGAGTTTCAATCTCCTCTCTCAGATTAACTTTGGAAAAAACCAAATCTAATCAGGCGATTGTGTTTTATTGGTTCAATTACCTCAATTAAGAGGATTTTTTCAACAAGTGAAGAAATGTAAACCAACAAACTTAGGAAATCGAAGAACGAAAAGAAACAAGATACTTCGATTAATAAATCAAAAGTAAACTTACTTTGAAATTGTCTCCAACTTCAAATACAAGAACTTCGAACGAGTGATTGTTACAAGAACAACCGAGATTAATCCTAACTACTTCCTAATCTACTTCCTAAACTACTTCGAACTGAGTTCGAAATCCTAAACTACTTTGCCAATGAACAAACCAAGCATCAGTTTTTTGATAGCTGTTTGTTGAAGATTTGTCCGGGGGCTTTTCACTCTTCAATTTCTCTTATTTATAGATGCTGCTTGCAATTTGAACTTCCCGCTCAATGAATTTGAATAATAGATTGCTTCGAACTCTAACTTCCATTCTTTGAGTTGGCAGTTGTTTTCTCCTCCACGTCTGAATTTGAATCCTTCTAATTCTTCTTCCAGAAGTTTTGATTTTGAATCTGTACAGTTATTTAAACAAACTCAAATGATTAAACGTTAAAGTGAATAACTGTCTTTCGATAAGCATTCCACGTGTTATAACTGTCAATTTGCCTTGTTTCCCAAATCCATACGTGGAGTTTATATGTTTAGCAGTAAATATCATGGCTTCGAAACCACCCTTTTACGTCGGCAATGGCTTGCAACTGCCAATAACTGCTTTTCATCTTTGAACACGATACGACATCGTATTTAATCATTTATATTCCTTTAATCCAGTGTATCTTTACCAACATGTAATTGCCAACGTTTGGCATTTTCAATTACGTGTCAATTAATTATTGGATTTGTTAATTTTATATGTAAACATACCCCCCACATTAACATCTTTGTTCAAGGAATTTGAATAAGTGTTAATGTGCGTTATGCCGCTTCGAATTCCTGTAAACTTCCAAAGCAGAAGTTATTGGCAGTTCTCACCACTTCCAATGATGCAGTTGCAATCGATTCTTACGGTCTCTGTGAGAGGTTCATGGAAAATGGGCAGTTAATACCCACGTTCCTCGCTTACAAAATTTGAATCGTTTCAAATTCAGATTTTAAGTTTATAAAAGCACTCGACCACTGGTAAAAATAGATCACCAATTTTTCACTCTAATCTTGCTTTTATCTCCTTAAGCTAAACTCAACTATGGCCAACGTTTCTGACACCCAAAATGCCTTCGAACGCTTGGTTATTCAAGACCCAATCCCTCCCATTACTAGAAATGCTATTACACCAATTATTGGTGAAATTCGAAGGGATCGTTCTTTTGTTTTAGTTCGAGTAGAGGATTCTGAACCTACTGATCCATGGAACCCCCCCCCCCCCCCCCCCACTTCTCCTTCTTTCAAACCCTTTCTGTGGGGTTTACCATCTGAGATAGTGGTGGTAAAAATGGATGACCTTGCTGGTTACAAGGGTTGGAGTAAATACCGCTCATTGGCTATGAGCAGATACTTATCTCCTCTTATTAGGCGTGACCCTAATATAATGGTACTCGACAGTCTCATTGCCACTTGCCTTACTCCTACATTCTTCAAAGTATGTGAAGATGAAAAATCTGGCTTTGCTGGCTATGGTGAACTCAAACAAAAAGCCAAAAGCCAATATATTTATTGGTTAGATGAGGCTCGAAGGCCTCATTTTGAAGGAAAATTTGTTGATCCTTCCAACCTTTCCCTTCGAACCCTTCCTGACAATCCAGATTGGTTTCAGGAATTGAAGAGTATCAACTTCGATCCCATTATCTTTCAAGCTGAGTACTCTTACTCACTTTACCCACAATCTGATTCTGTTAAGGCCAAAGAACTATTGGCTGCTTTTGCATTTTTGGATATAGGGATTCTTGAAGAAGAAATCCCTTGCAAAAATTTCTTATGGGCTTGTGAATCCATTCAATGCTCCGTTTCTACATTAACTGGCTCCTTTCTTCATTCTTTTCTAAGCCAGTTTCCCCTCCTTCGAATGTGGATAAAAAACAACAGTGCTGCTCATGTCTTCAGCCAAGACCTCCATGACTATGAGATAGCACATGATCAGGTTGTCAAGCTTCATAATAAGATAGAAAATCTGAAAGGAAAGCCTTTCGAAATTCCATCTGGGATCTCCAAAAGACTTCGAAAGAGGTTCACAAGCTGTGCCAAGAGAAATGCTTTAAAGCTGGCCAAGCTCGAAATCAAAGCCAAGGCTCTAGTCCTGAAGATCAGGCCTCTGATTGAGAAAAAACTCAAGCTGGATGGAGAAGCTGAAGTCAGGATAAAGGAAAAAGAATTTTTTGATTTCACTTGGGCAAAATTTCATGCCTTGGTGACTTGGAGCTTTCCTCACTACCTCCAAGTTATCCCTACTCCAACCGCTGCTCAATCAAAGTAGACATTTAATTCTCCTTGATGTAATAGGATTTCCCTTTGTATAATCAATACAATCCTTAAGGATAGTAGGCCAATAATATTCATACCTTCGAATTAACCATCTCATCTTGATTCCTGCTTGATGAGCCCCACAAATACCTTCATGGACTTCTGCCATAATTCTAAAGGCATCAACCTTGCCTAAACATTTAAGCAATAAACCATCTGCTCCTCTCTTGAACAATTCTCCATTGTACATAATGTAATTAACAGATCTCAACCTTGTTGCTCTGTCTGTTTTAGCATCAGGTTTTGTTAGATAATCAATCAATGGTTGTCTCCAATCGTTCGAACTAGGAGAAGTAGTGATTTCACATACTTCAAGGTCAGTATATCTATGTTTAAACATTGATAAGGATTTTCTCAGAGTCAACTGACAAAATTCTCTATTTTCATCAGTGATAAACTTAAATCCTGATGCTCTTTGTGCTACTGCATCTGCTTCTCCATTAAAAAATCTTGGCACATAAGTGAAGGTAATCATATGAAATTGCTTAATTAACAATTTCACATATTGATGATAAGGTTTTAAACCAACACTATGGCAACCAAAATCTCCCTTCACCTGGTTTATAACCAACTGAGAGTCTCCAAACACCTCAACTATATCAACCTTCAAAGCAAGCAATAATTCTAGCCTCATGATTAAGGCTTCATATTATGCTTGATTATTGGTACATTCCCCTTCATTTATCTGAAATCCAAACTTGGTTTTCAAACTCTGAGGAGACTCCAAAACAACTCCAATTCCTGCCATTTGGGATGTTTTCGAACCATCGAACCACATCTTCCATGGCTTAATTGTTACAGTATCAACATCTGCTATTTCAGGAGTCTCAATACCGTTCGTATGATCAGCCAAAAAATTAGCTAAAGCTTGTCTTTAACTGATTTTTGAGGAACATACTCTAGATTGAATTCAATTAAAGATACAATCCATTTCCCAATTCTGCCACTAAGTACAGGTTGAGACAACATATACTTCATAACATCAGTCTGGGAAATTACATAAGTTACTCTAGGCATCATATAGTACCTGAGTTTCTTCGAAGCAAAAAACAAAGTTAAACATAACTTTTCTACTGCAGAATACCTACTTTCACAATCATTAAGAAACCTACTTAGATAATAGATAGCTTGCTCCTTCCCTTCTTTATTATCTTGAACCAATAGAACTCCAATTGAGTTATGGTTTGCTGCCAAATACAGCTTAATAGGCTGTCCCTTTTTAGGTAGAACAAGAACTGGTGGATTGATTAAGTACTCCTTGATGGCCTTGAAAGCATCATCATGCTCCTTTGTCCATTCGAAGTCCTCTCCATCCTTTAATTTCAACAAAGAAGAAAAGACTTTAGTTTTCCCTGCAGTGTTAGATATAAATCTTCGAAGAAAATTCAATTGACCAAGAAATTTTTGAAGTTCTTTCTTGTTTGAAGGAGGTTTAGCCTCTATAATAGCTTTAGCTTTGTTTTTATCAACTTGAATACCTTTGCTATGGACTAAATACCCTAGAAAGTTTCCTGCCATTACTCCAAAAGCACATTTAGCAGGATTCAACTTCAGTTGATAATGCTTCATCTTTGAAAAAGCTATCTTCAAATGTTCTACATGATCATCAATAGACTCTGATTTGACAATAATGTCATCTATGTAGCACTCTAGAAAACCCCCAACTATTTCATGGAAGATAGTGTTCATAGCTCTTTGATACGTAGCACCAGCATTTTTTAGCCCAAAAGGCATTTTGACCCACTCAAAGGTCCCAAGATTACCAGGGGCTCTAAATGCAGTTTTATGAACATCTTCTTTGGCTATACAAATTTGATTATACCCTGAATGACCATCCATAATAGACATAATTTTGTGGCCTGTAGAACTGTCCACCAACATGTTTACTACAGGCATTGGGTATTCATCTTTAGGGGTTGCAGTATTCAAATTTCTAAAGTCAATGCACACCCTAATTTTCCCATTTTTCTTGATAACAGGAACAATGTTTGATAACCATTCTACGTATCTTGCTGTTCTGATAAAACCTGCATTTAAAAGGTTTTGAATCTCCTTTTTTACCAATAAAATGGTTTCAGGAGACATTTTTCTTGGAAGTTGTTTGAAAGGTTTGCAATTAGATTTAATAGGCAATTTATGCTCAACCAAATCTCTACTCAAACCTGTTAATTCTTTATAACTCCAAGCAAAGCATTCTTTGTTCTCTTTAAGCACCGTGATCAATTTGGCCTTCGAAGCAGCGTTGAGCTCTCTGTTGATGTGTACAGCATTTGGAACAATTCCATCTCCCAATTCCACTTCTTCTAAAGGATCTTGGGAATCGATGTAGCCTAAAAAGGCTTCTTCGAATTCCGTTGGCTTCAACCCCCAGTCAGATTTTTCAGCCAATAATTCCTCCCAATCATTTGTTTCTTGTAACTTCTGCTCTACTTCTAGAGCCATGAATTTAACTAAGGCCAATGAGTTGGCCTCTTCGAATTCTGTCTTGGATTCACATCCAAGCAGCCTCATCTGGTGGGTTGTCTGATTCATAATCAACTGCTTGTCTAAGCTTAGACTTTAACTCTGCCAATTCTCCAATTTCCAACACACTGGCTGGAGGGGTGGCAGGTTGTGCAATTTCACTTAGAGGAATGATCTCAGGTTTATACATTTCAGCCTCGGCACAATTTGCTGAAGTACTGAAGGGATGTGGATCTGCCTTTACCTCTTCGACCCCCACTTCTTTCTCATTTTCATACTTCACAATCATTAGGGTTTGATGCATCGAAGATGGAATACAGCCATTGACATGAATCCAATCCCTACCAAGTAAAGCATTATACTTACTTGTAAACGTATCCACCACAAAAAATGCTGTATCAGTTTCCACTTGGCCAACTTTCAGGCGTATAGAAACAATTCCTTTGGGGTTTTTACTTTCACCAGTAAACCCAGCAATGGATGTGCTTGTTGGGATCAATCGAACCTTTTCTTTTCCCAACTTCTTCAAAGTCCTGGAAGGTAAAATGTTCACTGCTGCACCATTATCAACCAAAACTCTATTTAGCAAAATCCCATCAAACAATGCAGATATGTATAATGGTTTCAAATGGTGCCTCATATCATTCGAAGGTGATTTGAAAGGATAAGAAAGATCAGCACAATTCGAATCCACGATCAAAGGATACTCAGAATTTGTTTCTGTATCTGGGACAAAAATTGCCCTTTCTTTAGAAGTCACTTCTGGCTCCTCCATAGCATTAGCTATAATCATAAGCTCTTCCTCTTCTTCTTCCTTTTGAATCTTGGAAACCAGGGCTCCCCAACCTTCATTCCAACCATTATCATACGTAAGGTTATACTCTTCATCACTTGATACATCAATGACTTCCATAGGAGCAACTGTTGGTTGTAGTGCCCTTCGAACAGGTGAGCAATCTGGTCCAAAGGGTCCAAAATCAAATGAAGGAGAAACCATGTTAATTTGAACTTCAGGCAGAGTCCCAAACTGAATGGTCCTTTTTTCCTGTATTGGTAATTTTGATTCATCCTCTATTATGTCCATCTTCCCAGAAAACTCCACTGCAGAAGTCTCCATGGGGGACAATGTTTCAATAGGAGATGAATTCATTCCTCCACCTTCTTCCTGTTCCACTATCATGGCCTCTAATAAGCCAGACTGATAGCTTGCCAAGGAATTTGGAGAAGCTGGACTACTTCGAGGTGCCTCAGTGTCCATCCTTGCAGTCAAACTTTCCAGTGTTTCCCTCTCTGATTGAGTGAACCCCCTTCGAAGAGATTCTTCAGAATCTTCTCTTCGAAGTCTGTTAAACCTTGGGTTGAACTTATCACCCCCATTATGATTTTCCTTAGTGGCATATCCTTCCATTTGGAAACTAGTATACCTCCTTTGCAACTTCCTCTTCTGAGTTCTTGTCAATATAGGAATCATTTGAGGTGTCTTGGTCTTTGGATCTCTAACCACTACCCATTGACCAGCAGGAGTGTTTGGAGGTTTGACCATTTTGTTTCCAACTTTAGAAGGGGTTTTATACCCCTGGAAGAGTTCTGGCTTAACCTTCTTTAAAAACCAATCAGGAACTCCTTTTACCAAGGTGAATTGTTCTCCTTCTCCTTCAGTTTCCTGGTCCATCAAGGCCTTTCCAGTGTTAACCTTCTTCAAAGGAGGGTAATCCCTCTTCGAAGCTGGTGGAACTGGACTCGAAGGTACATTTCTCTTTGATACTGGCCAAGGCTTCTCATTTCTTCCAAGACTTGGGTTTATCCAAGGTTTTCTTTCATTATTATGATCCAGAGCCTTCCTTTCCATCCTTTTTGGAAAGAAATCAACCCCCTGTCGATCCAAATCTTTGAAAATCAAATAATTAGCCCTGCATTCCATACATAAGCATTCCAGAAAGGACGCTTCAAGCATGGGAAGATGAGATTGCTTAAAACCCTTTTTAGAAGAACTTCCCGTGGCATAATCTTGCCGGTGAGTCTTTCCATCATTACCTCGAAGTTGGCCAACTTTTGGCTTTCTTCTTCCAAACTGAATAGAATTCATCCCAACATGAACTCGTCTGTTTTGCCATACCTCTTGAACTGTTTTAGCCAAAGAAGTTGGCACATTGGTATTAGCAGTTACTTCTTCAATCTTTGGAAATGGATCTGTGTCTATTCCCATGGTCTTTTCTGGAAACATAATCCTTCCTTTCTTAATTTGCTCCTGAACCCTGTCACGAAAAACATTACAATTCTTAGTTGAATGAGTCCAAGAAGCATGCCATTTGCAATAGTTCTTCCCTTTTGTTTCTTCCAAAGTTGGAAGTTTAACATTTTCAGGAAGTTTGATAAACTTTTTCTTCAAAAGGTAATCAAAAATTTCATCTGCTTTAGAAACATCAAATGAATATACTTTACTAACTGCTTTCTTATTAGTCCTTGGTGCTATAGAAGAATCCTTTCGAACTAAACATTCACACACACAAGGATCATGCTCAACAATTTCAGCAGCATCAATTTCATAAGTAGAGTCTTTATAATAGGTTGAATAAGAAGAGTTGTTCCTGTCGACATCTTCTTCTAACAAAGATTCATATCTAGAAGCTTTGTAAGTTAAGTCAACCAAATCTCTAAACTCTGTAGAATCGAACTTCTTCCTAAGTTCTCTATTCAAACCATCTTGTGCTATTCTCACAAATTCAACTTCTGGTAGTTGAAGTTTACACTTGTTCCTAGCCTTTTTAAACCTAGCAATAAAGTGAGCAGCCTTTTCATCAGGCTTTTGCTTCAACCTTGCTAAATCAGCCATAGTGACTTCAGGTTCAGTTTGATAAAACTGTGCATGGAATAATTCTTCCATCCTTTGCCAATTTGGAACTGACTCTGGTGTTAAATTAGAGTACCATTCGAAGGCTGTTCCTGTTAAAGAATTAGAAAACAATTTCAACTTAACAAACCCATTATTGCCTAATTCTTTACATTGAGCTGTAAATCTGGCAATGTGCTCAGTTGTTGATTGTTTTCCATCCCCATGGAATAAAGTAAAATCTGGGATTTTGAACCCCCTAGGGACTTCTAACTGCCTATCTATCCATTCTGGATAGGGCTTTCTATAAATTTGGGTTTGCACTCCTCGGTTTAGAGGTCCATATACCTCTTGCATGAGACCTAATATTTCATCTCGAAGGGCTGGACGTTCTCCTAGAGGCACTCTCGAATTAACAGGTGGTTCCCAAGTGGTATTTCTAGGCATGTGATTCTCTGGAAACCTCTGAAAAGGATCATCGAAAGGCCTATGTTGCTTAAAACCTCCTTCTTGCTTTGTGAGAGGTTCATACAAGTAGTTTGAATGCACTCTACCCATCTCTGGTATCCCTGCATGCTTAGGAATTCCAATCTCTGGATTAAACCTTTTTGCACTGGTCCTATCTTTCTCATTCAAATGACTTCCAGGAGTGAATACATACTCATCAAACCCGTAATCATTGTTTCTAAAACCCTTATCCTCATTTAAACCATCAAAGTTTGGTTCGAATGGGACATTAGTGTTCTGTTTGAACACTTTCTTAGGTTTAGGAGCTTGATAATCATGAGTTTTTGCAGGTTCATACCAAGATTCTGGTATATCATCTTTAAATGTGGCAATCATTTCAGTAAACTGATTAGATGACACATTTCCTCCAACTTCTGGATTCTTTGGGTCATCCACATGTACAATTCTGTTACTCCTAGTATTCATTCGAGAACTCTGGCCAATCCCTGCATTTAAGTCTTGACCAGTACGAATCTCTGGTCCTATTTGTAGGCCTTCGACTTGTTCATTCTCTTTAGAATTGATATTGTTCTCATCTTCTGGCGTTTGGCCAACTTGAGAATCATCCGCTTGCTTCCTAAGTTTTGGAGCCATTCAACACTTTCAGGGGTCCCACTGGGCGTGCCAAAAAATGTTTTGGTTCTTTTTACTTCTTTGTAATGGAAATAATTGTGTGCGAGCGTGCCAGAGAGAGTTTCAATCTCCTCTCTCAGATTAACTTTGGAAAAAAACCAAATCTAATCAGGCGATTGTGTTTTATTGGTTCAATTACCTCAATTAAGAGGATTTTTTCAACAAGTGAAGAAATGTAAACCAACAAACTTAGGAAATCAAAGAACGAAAAGAAACAAGATACTTCGATTAATAAATCAAAGGTAAACTTACTTCGAAATTGTCTCCAACTTCAAATACAAGAACTTCGAACGAGTGATTGTTACAAGAACAACCGAGATTAATCCTAACTACTTCCTAATCTACTTCCTAAACTACTTCGAACTGAGTTCGAAATCCTAAACTACTTTGCCAATGAACAAACCAAGCATCAGTTTTTTGATAGCTGTTTGTTGAAGATTTGTCCGGGGGCTTTTCACTCTTCAATTTCTCTTATTTATAGATGCTGCTTGCAATTTGAACTTCCCGCTCAATGAATTTGAATAATAGCTTACTTCGAACTCTAACTTCCATTCTTTGAGTTGACAGTTGTTTTCTCCTCCACGTCTGAATTTGAATCCTTCTAATTCTTCTTCCAGAAGTTTTGATTTTGAATCTGTACAGTTATTTAAACAAACTCAAATGATTAAACGTTAAAGTGAATAACTGTCTTTCGATAAGCATTCCACGTGTTATAACTGTCAATTTGCCTTGTTTCCCAAATCCATACGTGGAGTTTATATGTTTAGCAGTAAATATCATGGCTTCGAAACCACCCTTTTACGTCGGCAATGGCTTGCAACTGCCAATAACTGCTTTTCATCTTTGAACACGATACGACATCGTATTTAATCATTTATATTCCTTTAATCCAGTGTATCTTTACCAACATGTAATTGCCAACGTTTGGCATTTTCAATTACGTGTCAATTAATTATTGGATTTGTTAATTTTATATGTAAACAGTTTCACACGCAGATTCAAGTCACTACATCAAAATCCAGTGGGTAACGATTTGTTTCAGTCCACGGAGATATTTGTTCTTTTCCAACTGTGTACATCTTAGAATCCTCATTCGGGGATGAGAGTGGTGCCCATAGTTCTGGCACGATAAGGTCTGATATTCCTTTGGGGAAGATGCAAGTAGTAAAGCTGTGTTTCAAATTGGAGCATGGAGTATTGTGTGGTCTTACAGCTGGACGTTCATGGTGGATGAAATGGTTCAAGAAAAGTGGTTTTGTGGTTTATGGTAAGTATTGCAAAATGGTGGGTTGTTTTGCTTGAGTTATACTTTATCCACACGAGTAAGGCTTAGTTGGGTGGCCTTACCATTTATTTCGTCAATTGAAAACAGCTTGCATACAGTATTCTTGTTAAGGAGTTAAGTAGTGGAGACACTACCACACAGAATAATTCTTTCGAAATAGTTACTTAGTTGTTACCCATTTCAGTTAGAGAATAAGTGGCTCCTGTTGCCACATAGTTTGTTATCGCCACGTAGTTTGTTACTTTACTCTCTGTTCAACTATATAAGCCTTTCTTGTGTAATCGTATTCAATGAATGAATGAAATGAGATTCAGTTGAGACTCTCTTCCTCTTTATGGTATCAGAGCTTACAGCTCTCGCGAGCAAGATCCAATGATGTCAAACCCTAATCACACTTCTTCTTCACCTTCAACAAACCTCTCTCTTCACCTTCAACAAACCTCTCTCTTCTCATCTCTAATCTTGGCTCTTTCATCTCAGTGAAACTCGATTCACAACCAATTTCATCATCTGGAAAGATCAATGGGAGCATATACTCAAGGCTACTGGATTAACTTCGTTTGTGGATGGAACTGGAGTTCAACCTACACCTCGAGTGCGAGATTCATCAAATCAAGAAGTCGTAAATCCAGAATTTCTTCAATGGATTGTCGATGATGCACATCTTACAAGTTGTATTTCTGGTACAATTTCTTCGTCGATTTATCCAGTTGTTCTGAACTGTAATACTAGTCGTGATGTCTGGAATAGTATTTCAAAACGATTTACAACTCTATCTCGATCGCATGTTCATCAACTAAAAAATCGATTGACTGCTATTACTAAGGGTTCTAGTTCTATGGAGAATTATCTTGAACAAATCAAAAATCTGACCGAGCAATTGACTCTCGCTGGATCACCTGTGGATAATGAAGATCTGGTGTTGATTACTCTTAATGGTCTGTCTGAGGAATATCGTCCCATTAAAACTTCTATACGCACTCGACCTACACCAGTTACTATGGAGGAATTGTGTTCTCTTTTGTTATCTGAAGCAATTCATGAGGAGTCTGGTCATAAAACTCGGTCTACGACAGAATTGAATGTTGCATTTTCTTCAGTTAGAGGAGGATACTCCAATCAAGGACAAAGAAACAATTTCTCTTCAAATAATAGGGGTTTTCGTGATAACCAAAGGAGTGGTTATCGTGGTGGAAATTTTTCTCAGAATCGAGGAAATTCTGGGGGCAATTCTGGACACTATAGAGGAGGTTACTCTCGAGGAGGCGGACGAACTTCTGGTTATCCTCAGAGAGATTACTCTCAGCATTCTCATGGCTATGGTGGTTATTCTCAGAATACCTCTCATAAGTCATCTGGTTTGTTCTGTCAGATCTGTAACAAACCAAATCACAGTGCCTTTGAGTGTCGACATAGGCTTAACATGGATTATCAACCACAGCCTTATTACTCTGCTTCTTCTTCATCCCAAATTGGTCAGTTTACCCCTGGCTCTTCACAGAACAAGGCCTACATAGCTTCAGTTCCAGAACCACCTAACTCCAATTGGTATGTTGACTTTGCTGCATCTACGCACATTACTAATGATCTGTCTTCTCTGTCCCTGTATGAACCATATCATGGTAATGAGCAAGTTACAGTGGGTGATGGTACTACACTTCCTATTCAAAATACAGGACATGGTACTCTCTCTACACCTACTTATACATTTCAGTTGAAAAATGTTCTTCATGTTCCTGGCATTACGTCAAATCTTGTCTTAGTTCATCAGTTGGCATTGGATAATAACTGCACTGTCACTTTTGATGCTGCTACATTTGTGGTTCAGGACAAGGTCCACAAGAGGGTGCTTTTTTAGGGCCAGCATATTAATGGACTTTACCAGCTCTCTTCAACACAGTCTCTTGCTTCTACTCCAACCTGTTTTGCAGTCAAAGCTCCCTCTCAAGTGTGGCATCAACGTTTGGGTCACCCCTCCAATAAGAAGTTCAATCACTTAGTCAATAGATGTCACATTCCTGTTCAGTCAAATAATACAAGGGTACCTATTTCTATGTGCCCTCACTATGCTATGGCTAAGTCTCACAGACTACCCTTTGTCTTGTCAAATACTACTGTTAATGAACCCCTTGCTCTTATTCATAGTGATGTATGGGGCCCTTTCTTACCATCTACTACTAGGTACAAATATTATGTGATCTTTGTTGATGATTACAGTAGATTTACTTGGCTTTATCCTCTCTGTGCCAAGAGTGAAGTTTACTCCAAGTTTTTAGAATTCAAAGCTTTTGTTGAAAACCAATTTTCTACTACACTAAAGATTTTTCGTACTGATGGGGGAGGCGAATATGGTAGCAACCAGTTTGAAGCTTATTTGATTTCTCAAGGGATAAAGCATGAACTCAGCTGTCCTTATACCCCATCTCAAAATGGTGTGGCAGAAAGAAAACATCGCCATCTTATTGAGACAACAATTACTTTGTTACATCAAGCTTCTATGCCTATAGAGTATTGGTTTGATGCATTGGCTACTGCTACATTCTTGGTTAATCGACTGCCAAGCTCCACTCTAGGCACTACTACTCCATTTGAGAGACTCTTCTGCCAGGTTCCTGATTATGGTTTTATGAAAGTTTTTGGCTGCACATGTTTTCCCTGGATTCGTCCTTATGTTGATCATAAACTACAACCTAGGTCTCTGAGTTGTGTTTTTCTGGGTTATCATCCTTCTTACAAAGGATATTATTGTCTTGATCCTATATCTGGGAAAATCTATATCTCCAGACATGTTGTATTTGATGAAACTAGCTTCCCTTTTGCACACATATCTTCTTCTAAACATGCTCCTACTACAGATCAATTACATACATTTTTCTGGCCTTCTACTCTCTCTGTTCCACCTACTTCTACCTCTCCTTTTCAACCCTCTACTGAAGCACCTACTTCTGCTCCTTTATTACCTACACCCCCTTCACCAGTTCAAACTCTACCTACCAATTCTCAACCACCAGCCCAATCTTCCTTTCCTACACCTACTGGGTCACATCATATGACCACAAGGTCTAAATCAGGCATTGTTAAACCCAGACATCCTCTTTGCTTAACTACTACAGTGTCTAAATCAAGAATTTTCCCCTCATCTTCTTGTGAACCAACTACTGTCCAAGAAGCCCTTTCCTCTCCTACTTGGCATCAAGCCATGATTGAAGAGTATAAAGCTCTTCAACAGCAGGGCACTTGGTCTTTAGTTCCACTTCCCAGTGGTAAACACTCCATTGGTTGCAAATGGGTGTTTAAACTGAAACGAAATTCTGATGGGTCCATTGCCAGAAACAAGGCACGTCTTGTAGCCAAAGGGTATCTTCAAGAAGAGGGTCTGGATTATCATGAGACCTTCAGTCCTGTTGCTAAACAGCCTACCATTCGCATTCTGATTTCTCTGGCTTTACACTATATCTGGTCTATCAAACAAATGGATATTTCTAATGCTTTTCTTCATGGTACTCTGCATGAGGAAGTGTATCTAACTCAACCACAAGGTTTTGAGGATCCAGTTCATCCTCATCATGTTTGTAAGCTCCACAAAGCTTTGTATGGACTCAAACAGGCCCCTCGAGCCTAGTTTTCTACCTTCTCTAAGTTTCTTGTTTCTCATGGTTTTAAATCCAGCCATTGTGACTCCTCTTTGTTCATTCTACAAACCTCCACTGCCATCACAGTGCTTCTCATCTATGTTGATGATATTCTTCTTACTATAAGTGATCCTGTCTTTATCTCCCAATTAATTTCTCACATGCATGCTACTTTTGCTATGAAAGAGCTTGGCTCTATGTCCTATTTTCTGGGCATCGCTGTTCAGCATACTGCTGAAGGTTATTTCCTCTCTCAACATAAATATGCTCTTGACATTCTTGCCAAAGCTGGTATGAGTAATTGTAAACCCTCTCATTCACCTATGGCTATCAAATCATCTACTGTGGCTGGGGATAATGTTCCCTTTGCAGATGCTTCTTTGTACCTTAGTCTTGTTGGCGCTCTTCAATATATGACTATTACGCGTCCTGATCTCTCTCTTGCTGTAAATTCAGCTTGTCAACACATGCATCAACCCACAGTTAGTGATTTTAAGTCTGTCAAACGATTGCTTCGTTATCTTAAAGGCACTCTTGATCAAGGGTTGTTCTTTTCTGCTGGGGAGTTTGTTTTGTCAGGTTACTCTGACGCCGATTGGGCTGGAAATTCTGTTGATCGTCGGTCTACAACTGGCTACTGTATGTTCTTAGGGTCCAATCTTATTTCATGGACTGCTAAAAAATAGCCCACTGTTGCTCGTTCCTCCACTGAGGCGGAGTATCGAGCTCTTGCCCAAGCTGCTGCAGAAATCAGTTGGTTGGTAATGCTTCTCTGTGATCTGGGTATTATCCTTGCCTCTCCACCAGTCTTATGGTGTGATAACCTATCAGCTCTGGCCCTTGCATCAAACCCTGTCTTCCATGCACGGTCCAAACATATTGAGGTCGACTACCATTTTATTCGGGAGAAGGTTCTTGCTAAACAGTTGGTAGTTTGTCATGTCTCTTCTAGTGATCAACTCGCTGATATTTTTACTAAACCTCTCAGTGTTGCTCGTTTTCATTATCTCAAAGACAAGCTCTTGGTGTGTTCTCCACCCACCATTCGCTTGCAGGGGAATGTTAAGGAGTTAAGTAGTGGAGACACTACCACACAAAATAATTCTTCCGAAATAGTTACTTAGTTGTTACCCATTTCAGTTAGAGAATAAGTGGCTCCTGTTGCCACATAGTTTGTTATCGCCACGTAGTTTGTTACTTTACTCTCTGTTCAACTATATAAGCCTTTCTTGTGTAATCGTATTCAATGAATGAATGAAATGAGATTCAGTTGAGACTCTCTTCCTCTTTAATTCTAAGTCTGACCGTGTTTAGGGATGATGTGTTACTCGATTTGGTTAGCAATTTTACCAGTGATTACTCAGAGAGAGAGAAAGAGAGAGTATTTTTCAAATTTTTATTAACAGTATATTTGATTTGTTTTCAAAATATTAATTTGTGTTTGTTTCAAAAGGGTTTTATTTGTTCTAAATGTGTTTATCTGTTTCATTTTCAAAAAAAAAATTTATATTTATTTGTTTCATTTTTATTAGGTGTATTTGTTTTGTTTTCAAAAAAAAAAAAAAGATATACACCTATCCTTGTTTTGGTTTTTTTTTTTCAAAAATAAAATCAATATGGAGTACATATTTAGAGAAAAAAAATTAAATTTGAAACCAAAACAAGCACACTTTGATTTTAAAAGCAAAAACAAATTCACCTTTTTTTTTATTTTGAAAACAAAATTTTTTTGTAAACGAACACACTTAACAATATAAAAAAGAGAGAGAGGGGAGAGGGGAGGTGATTGTGAGTGATTTTTACAAATGAGGGGGTGGTTGTGGGTGATTTTTAAGGGGTATTATAGTCACTTTCGTCATTCCATTAATGAAGTAAGGGGTTTTTTTTGCATTTCGCATAGATGATAGGGTCTTTTTGGACGCTTTTAAAGGTTAGGGGGTCTCCATAGAAAATGAGAATTGATGAGGAGTCTCCATGGAATTTAAGCCCCCAAAAAATAGTCTCTATTAACCCTTGGGTTGCAAAAATGGTGATTCTAATGGCTACAAAGACAACGAGAAATATCAGTGAAGTAAATATAATTTGAAATTTGTAAGAAAATAAAGGAAAATAAAAAAGTTCTCTCTTCCTGTAACGACCCAACCCGACTGACCTGCTAACTTTCAGCCTAACCATGTGGCTCAAAAGGTTAACCTCAAGTTATACAGTAGCTGCTCGAAATCGTTTATATTTACATTTCACATTCCCATCCCACCGATGTGGGACAATCACATGGGTTCTCACACTCTCCCCCACTTAGGATCGCAACGTCCCCATTGCGCCTCATGGTCCATCACTTCCACCCACCAAGCGATGTGAGACAAGTACCCACTTAAACACATTAAGCTCCTTAAGCTCCTCCCTTGGGTGGGACCCACTCAAGCATGACAAGCACCTCAAGCTCCTCTCTTACCGGTCCCACCCGAGCACGTCTCCTTGCGGGACTCGTCTCACACTTCTGGTTGTTGCAAGCTCTGATACCACCTATAATGACCCAACCCAGATGACCTGCTAACTTTTAGCCTAACCACGTGGCTCAAAATGTTAATCTCAAGTTATACAGTAACTGCTCGAAAATCGTTTATATTTACATTTCACATTCCCATCCCACCGATGTGGGACAATCACATGGGTTCTCACACTTCCAGTGTTGGGTTTCTAGAGAAAATAGCATATTTAAGTACTGTGAATAGTGGAATTTTCCTTCATTTTTTTTTTCCAATTTTTTTTTCTTTTCTTTTCTCTCATTTTTCTCAAAGTTCCAAAGTTCCAAACATAGCATAAAATCATCCTAGAGTAATATGTGTGGCAAAAAACTTGTGCCATCCCAAAGACTACAGAAGCCTGTTACAAATACTACAACATATTGTAGATGACTAGATGAGGATCAATCTAATTAACCCAGATAAGGAGCTTTATTTGATAAAATTCAGCTTCATCTTAGGAAAGAGGTACAAAAGGCTACTTCAACTCTTCCACGTAGGGGCGGCGGCACCTTGTGCCTCAGGGACGGGTCTAGGAATTTCTCATAGCGGGGGCACTAATTTCTATTAAGCTTGAACACAAATTTTTTTTTTTAAAATATTAGGGTACGGCACGGGTACGACGAATTTTTATTTTTTAAAAAATATTTTTAGCATACTTCATTATTAGATGTAAAAGGTACTCCATATGTAAAAGAGAAACAAGAAAGGGGGCTCCTGAGTAATAAACTAAAAGATAAGGTGCAAAACTGTAATTTGGTTAACTATTTAAAACAAAATATAAGTAGAAGAAACAACACAGGGGGCTTAGAGTAATAAACTAAAACATAAGGAATGAAATTGTAATTTGGGTAATAAAACAAACGCAGAAGAACAGTTAGGTCATATCCAGATCTAATTGTTCCCTTTCTCTTCACAAACGCCGACTGTGACGCCTGGAATTCCGATGACTACTTCCTCTGCCTCCGGCGACTCCGACAAGTTTAATTCCTCTCTCTCTCTCTCTCTCTGTGTGTGTGTGTGCAAACGTACCCTCTGGTACGTACCCGGTACGCGTATGGCGAGTTTTCCGGCGTACCAGTGCTTCATAGTTTCTCCTCCTTTCTCTCCGGATCTGAAAAGAGCTTGAGTTTGTTGGATCTAAACGTGATTTTTAAAAAAATACAGAAATTGAGGGGGGGCATGTGACCCCCTGTGCCCCTATGTGCCTCCGTCCTTGTTGTGCCTTCAATGGTCACATGACCACCCAAAGAAAAACATTTTCCTTAGAATACATGTAGAAATTTTTGGATAGTCCATTGTTGAACACCCTACCAAAATTAAATTGAACACCCAAGCCCCAATAAATTGAACATCATGCCCCAAAAAAAAGCCCCAAGTATTGAATACTTGGGCCAATAGAAAAAAGCCTAAGTTCAATTCAAATTGAAACCCAAATAATTAAAGCTCAAATAAAAATAAGGTAGGTGAAGTACCGAAAAAGCTAAAGGCTAAAAGGCATACCCTGGCCTGATACCCAAACAAATCAGTTGTTAGACTTTCACTTACAAAAAATAAACTTCTTCTTGAGTCTCTGGCTGACCGACTGAAGGTATTGGAGTTCAAGTCCCTACCCCTTTGTCTCTTCCGACTTCCAAGTTCCAAGATTTCTTCTTAGTGACTCAGTCTCCAAGCCCACCTCTCCCTCGCTCTGACATAGGTAATGTGATAAACTGATAATGTATTGTAATGAACCCTAGGTTTTGTTGTTTGGTTTTTTATGAATTATTGGGCTTAAATAATTGATTTATCAATTCCTTCAATGTTCAGCTACCAATCAAGATGAGAAATACTCCAAAAAATCTCAAGCTAACCCATCATGATATTCAAAAAGACATAACGAATTCGGCAGCTTGTGAGACTACTAATGCTATATTGAAGGATATGGGTTAAGCATTTTTTTCAATTCTAGTTGATAAGTCCCGCGACATCTCGAACAAAGAACAAATGGCCGTTGTATTGCGATATGTTAACAAGAAGGGCAATGTAATAAACTTTATGTCTTTATCCGTTGTTTTTGGGCGGCATTGTCGATATTAATGGATTTTTTTTTTTTTTTGTCTATATTAAGTTGTGGTTTATAGAGGTAGTAGATCATAAGAATTTATGAACACCCTTAGAAAGATTCTTGGAGCCGCCACTGCTTTCACATCACAAGTAATTCCTTCATATAAGCTAAAAGTTGATCCTAACCAATGCAAATTGCAATGACTAGAACCCGAGAGCATGCTCTTGGAAGCAGTGACAATCAACATTCACCCTTTACGAACTACCCAGTGTAGAGAGAACGAACAAAACACAACCAACACTTAAATATATAAAAACAAAAAATGGAAAGCCACCCTAAGACTACAAAACATAACGGGCAAAACTAATTTTCTTCGCAAAGGAAAGCGATTTCTCTCTTTGAGCATAATCCAAGGAAACTGCAAAGCCCAGACAAGATTCAGGATGAGGAACTACAAGCAAAGGATGCCGACTGCAATTTTGTACTAGTTTTGCTCCTGTTTAGCTTCGCCAGTCCAATAGCTTTTGACAGCAAGAAGAATTTTTTCTGGGTTAAATGGTCCGCTTTCATGGTCCATAATCTGGCTCTTCCATCTCATTCCATCTGTAATACTTTTAACCTTCACAAGAACCTCCACCACATCTCTGAAAATGACAGTTCCTTCTGGTCGCAGAATTCTATCCATCTCTAGAAGAATATAGGTTATGTCGCACCTATAAAAAATTAAATAAACAAATAGAAACATATCAGCAAGAAGAACAAAGATCACAAATCCCAAATACATCTGAGGATTGAGAATCTTAACTACCTATCCTGATATAAGCTGAAGACACCACCTGCATGGATAAGATCATATGTTCTAGGATATGTTGAAAATGCCTCGCACCAATCATGGTAGGTCCCTATGAAACCCCGTTCATAGATAAGGCCAAGAGTGTTGCGATCTGAACTGGCAGGAACCACATTCATTACCCAAACAGGATATTTCAACAGGGCTGCTGCAAATCCACCTAGGTAAGCATTCATGTCCATTACATTCCGGTAATGCCCTTGTTGTAAGGCGCTAATAATACGTTTATAGTGTGTCACACGATCCTTCCACATTTCATTATCCTCCCTGAATTTCTCTACCGTGATGCCAGGTATTGAACCACTATTTATCCTAGGGGGGATGGCGAACGCACGGTCAGGCCATTTCTCTAATGCACCACCAGCAACTTCATCTGAACTCCCTACCTCTGGCAGTGGCGTGATGCAGCTCTTCATGTCGTTATACCTTGTTTTAGCACAAATAGCAAGAGTTAAGAACGAGTATCAAACTGTTAGAATTTCGTCACTGAAGTAACATTGAGGAAGTACCAAGCAGCATCAGCATCGTCTGATTTGCAAATATTTGGTGTGTGACTGCTCTGAACACACTCAATGTGATTGATGGGCTTCTGCCATATGGCAAGATCACCCTTTTCGATCACTTTCTTCCAGCAGAGGTGCTTGGCAACATCCTCGATAGCATCCTGCTCCTGTTTCAGATCTTCTTGGGTTCTTTCCCAACCTCTCCAGTATTTCTTCCAGCGGATAGGAGGGCCAGAGAGTATCCAGTAACCACCAGGCCTTAGAACTCTGTCCACTTCAGTTAGATACATTCCATCTGCAACATTTAGATGAATTTTCTAGTTAAAACCTCCAAAATTTTGCATAATGCACCTATGGATAAGGATGCCTGAAAATGAATTTTGGTTTTTCAGAGTGTATTAGCTTTTCCCAGGTGTTTCCACTTTATGAATTGGTACGCACGAGATGTATGATCCCCTTACCATACTGATTCCAAGGGATTAAGCAACGGGAACAATGAGCCATGTCAAAAGCCCTAGAAGGATAAGGGAGTCTCTTTGAAGCCATGATGCCAATCATAGCAGGAACTCCACGCTCCAATGCAAACCAAACCTGTGCTTCGTGTGTGTCCCTTGGTGCAAAAGACATGGCTATGATGTCCCTCTTCAACAGGTAAGCACCCCAACTAGCAACCTTATACAACACCAGCAGCAGCAGCATACCCAGGAACAAAAAGGTAAAGTAGGAGAAACATGATTAGTATGCACCAACTCACAAGCAAGACAGTATACAGAAACTAGAAAAATATCGACTGGAGTATTCATCAGACGATAATTTTGCAATTTACATACTCCGCAGCCTGTATCAATGGCAGTCCGGATGGTTCCACTAGTAAGAGGGATGAGGTCAGCAATATCATCAATGTAAGCATCAGCACCACGAGGGAACATGGTACCTCCACCAGGGAATCGAAACCGATCTCCCTCAACTTGGATCCAGTTCTGAACAGCCTTCTCAATGCTGAGTTCTTTGTGGGGAATATTACCATACCAGGCATAGTCTCTACTCTGAGGCCATTTGAAAGGGGTCTTGTAATTTGGTGGAGCTGGTATCAGGCACCGGAGCAGCTCTTCCTTAGCTGGACAATGTCTCTCTCTGTACTTCAACATCTTGCGATCAAATTTCCTCCCCCTATTTGGATCTTGGCACGGAGTGTATTCGCTGTAGGCAAAGTCGCATGGGGGGAACTGTTGGAACTCCTCAGAGCTGTTGACTACCAATCGATGATGGCTTTCAAAGTCCAGGGCTGATGATGAAGTCAATTCTACTGATGAACCATCACCAGCGCGGCCCCCAGATGTTGCAAGAGGGGATCCGTCGTCTTCACAACCAACTCGGTTGTAGACTTCAGATTGGGTAGAAGGAGTAGGAGTTGTAGTACGCCAAGCACCAAGAAGATAGGAAAATATGCAGAGACCGCTAACAGCCAGGATCCAAGTGAGACGCTTCCTCTTTGATTCAAGCTGGTGAAGCTTTGGTGATCCATTATATTCTTTTCCCATTTATAAACCTGTAAACAATTCAGGTTTCCCTTCCAATTACCGCTTGGAAAAATAAGATGAATTGTCGTTGCCCTGGCAAGTAAGCGTTTTATTACCTATTGCCTATAAAGGAGAAAACCAAAGACACTCAAAAAACAACAAAAAATAAAAATAAAACTCTCTCTGTCTCTCAAACACAATAGACATCTTGCGACTTCGATGAGATGATCTGCTGGACCCTAATAGACTATAAGCAACTTTCAGAGAAGTAACAGAAATCCTCCAAACTAAGATTGAAAAATACTACGCCAAAAATCATCAAACTCTAGGTCAGATTGTAGCACGTAAAAGGGAATCCAAGGGAAAAGAAAAGTAAAGCTATTTCAGAATTGCATTATGCAACTGAGGCAAATAAACAATAAGATGGAATGGCAGAAAGCAAACAGAAAAGAAGTGCAATGTCAAGAAAAGAAGTGCAATGTCAAGTTAATCAGTAGCTGTAAATAACTCGAAGAAGAGAACATAATGCCAATGGATGAGAAACTACAGTGAATTGTGGTAGCTGATTACAACTCTACAGATGTATGTAACTTAAACAGTTGAAAAGCCACTGCAAAACTGAAGGAACTTACCCTCTTGAAACACTGAATAATAGCCTTGTTTACGAGAAGCACCAACTTATGACTCTCACTTGCTAAATCCTTCAGAAAACCAGCTTTCCTGCTTCAATCATCAGCTTGTTTCCCCGAAAATTTTCCTTCTATTCCTAGGTAAATATAATATTGAGAGAGAGAGAGAGGAATGCGGAAAAGCTCCAAGAGAAAACAAGAAATTTGAATCCTGAATGTAACAAGTAAACAACATAAAGAAGCAAGCGATTGAATAATAGCAATTAAAAGTAGAAAAAACACTTGTACCTGAAGGTGATTGGCAAAACATAAGACCACGCACAAAGTAAATTATTAAAGGAGGAAGAGATGCTTTACTCTCTCAAATCTCAATTAAGGTGCAGCTTTTTGTCTTTTCACTTTTCTACTTTATACTGGCAAAAAGGAGGAGGTTTTGGAAGAGTATATTAGTAATTAATTTAAAAGGCAACAGAAACTAGATCGAAGTGAGCTCAAGAGGATTATATATACCACATTGTACTGTATTTTGGATGGAAATGGATATGATGATGTCTGCATTCTTCTTTTATTTTGCGGAAAGGCAAATTGGGAATTTCCTCGATCTCTCCTTTTTTTTTCTCTTATATTACATCTTCTAAGTTATTTATTTACTACTCTTTTGGCTTTTGTCTGTTTTCCTGTCCTCTGTGTGGAGGGGACATTGGTGGTGGAAAAATAAGCAGAAAAGCAAGCAAAACAAGAGGGACAAGACAGGTGGGTAGGTAGTGGTGTGGGATTCGGTCCAAAGTGCAAAAAAATAGAAAAATGTAAAGAAAGAAAAGCAGTAAAGAGAGGCTTAATTATCGGGGAGAGAGAGGGAGTTGGTGGTAGCGGTGACTTATTGCCATTTATAAACTGGCAACAGACTGCAGAGAGAAAGAAAGAAATGAGCGGATGATATTAATTTCATCCAGAGACAGGCCCCGACTGACCACCCTCAAAAACCTCCCACCCCCTCATTCTCAGAACAAAAAATGCTAACCTTCCTTGGAAAATTATTCTCACAAATTATCCATCAATGAAAAAAGCCACCTAATCACAGGATGTAATAAGTTGTTCAGTCCTTAATTCTTCTAGCATAAATAAAAAAAAAAAAAAATTTGTATAGATAGTGCTGGATTGAAAACAATGTCCTTTATTTCCGAGTTACCAAAAAAAAAAAAAAAAACAATGTCCTCTCTTGGAATTTAAAGAAGGGTGAGTCTATTTACAACTCTTTTTGGCTCAATACAGCCCTTGCAAAATAAATATTAAAACCTTCCTCGCGAAAAGACCATTTAGCACCTCAAATTATTTCATACCACCCAACTAGACACAAACATTTTTGCTACATACTAACCCACTCCACTTTTTCCCAACCTATCTTCTTCTTCCTTTCTCATCCATCGTATTCCTCCTCCCCTAGTCGAAAAAAATCCCTCCTCCTCCAGTCGAAAACAACTCAGCCATTAACCCCCATTGTCCTCCTCTGCCCCTCATCTCTCATCTCTCATCTCTCTCAATGGAAAACCTTGGTGAATCAATAGAAGGATCTTCTCCCTCACTAGACTTGGAAGAAGAGCTCCGAAGAGTAATGGAGCAACTTACAACTCCAAGTCCACCAATGGATGAACAAATACAGACCAAGAGTAACCCGGACATGAAGATTTTCAAGCAAAAAATGACCCAAGAGTAACCCATTGCTTTTTCGATTTCTCAGTCGCTGTTCCTTCGAAACGGTACCACAGTCCCGAAAATCGCAATACATTTCGGTAGTTAATACCCGAAATTTACTCATAAAACCGGGAGTTTATATCCGAACCTTTCCAATCCAGATCCAGAGAGTAGAAATTTGTGATGGTAGTTAATTTCCGCAATATTGGCCATAATTTGGTAGTTTGTATCCGAATTATGTACCTAGTTTCGGGAGTTAATATCCAAAATGTGCCAAAACCAAAGAGCAGAGTTTGTTAATGGTAGTTAATATCCGATATGTTGGCCATAATTACGTAGTTTGTATCCGCGTTATGTGTTTAATTTCGGGAGTAAATATCTAAAATGTGCCAAAACCAGACGAGTAAAACAGTGGCGATTTTTTCGACTAGTTCGATGGAGAGGGCGATGGCTGAGGTCAGAGAGGCTGGAGAGAGAGAGAGAGAGAGAGAGAGTAGATCAGTCGGAGGGGTGGTCGCCGTGGCTGTCACCGGTAAGTGGCTCGATCGGTGAGGAGAAGAGTCAGTTGTGGTGATGAAGGTTGTAGACACCCCAAAATAAGCGTTCACGTACATTTTAATCCCCAATGATGAACGGAAATACCCGGAAGAACTCTCGGATTGAAATTCTCCAAGTCAACTCAGTCAACAGTACCGCACGGTACTCATCTCTCAACGCACGGGACAGCCAGTGTCACGTACAGCAGAGTTTTGGAAATTTGACGGCCAGGTGTGCCGCACGGTACACAAGTTGTGCCGCACGGCACAGTTTGTGTACCGTACGGTACTGTTTACGGGTTCCCAGTTTTCACAGGTTCCCAGCAAGCCGAAAGTGTTGACGAGATTGGTTCCCCCGCCGTGGCCGAAAGAGAAGATCATGGCCGAAAGGGATATGCTACTCCCCATGCCATTGTCTCCATGAACAAGAATCAAGAAGGGGTTGGCATTCGGCTCCCTCATCTCTATAAAAACCGTTCGAACTCAATGAGAAAAAGACCCCCAAAAACGGCCGGACCCCATACGATTTCTGTGTAAGGAAGACCACGAAACTCCATTCTTGGATACCATTTTCATTGCCAAAACCTCTTAGCCACCATCTCCATTATAGAGAATCCAATACCATTCTCTCTGTAAAAGCAAAACCCAAAGCAGAAACTCATCCCCTGTTTTTTTTATTCCAAAGCCGTGAGATAGCCATCCCAAATCGACCAAAATTTGAGCATCCAATCCCTCTTACCACTATACTAGAGTAAAAGTGAGGTCCAGAGAAGGTTCAAGCAGCATTCGGAAGTTCAATCCGACGCTCAATCCGAGAGTTCGAAACCGAAGGTATAAACCCGTTTCGCCAAATTCCTTGAATTTGGTACCCTGAGGGGAGGGGTACCTAGGGTGGAATGATTCCTGGTATCATTTCCATGCTTGGTATGCCCAAATTACAGCAAGTTCAGTTTCATTTCACACCTCCCGGTCGCGTCGTACGGTGAAAACATCGCCTCGTACGGAGCGGTTCAACGAGGAGGGACATCCCATACTCAATACATTGCTTTCTCCCTTTAAAGTAGTTCATTTTGAATGCATTTCATACCTTGTATGTGCCTCTGATGAATCATTTCGAAAAGCCAAAGTTTCAAACTGTTTTGCAGCCAAGTGTGCCGCACGGTACTCATACTGTGCCGCACGGTACATCTTGAGTGCCGTACGGTACTCATTTAAAAATTTGACCGTTAATTTGAAGAACAGTGCCGCACGGCTCACTGTTTGTGCCGCACGGTACATCCAGTGTGCCGCACGGCATACTTTTCTGGTAAAAATGTGAAATTTGAACCTTCCCCTGCAGGAATAGTTTGAAGTTTGGATTTTCGTTTGATTTCTGTTAATTACAATATCAGTCATTTGTTTTTCTCATTATTATTATCCGCTTTGTTTGATTTAAATGTTTATCTGTTAATGTTCAGCAATAAAATTGTTTTCTAATAAAATCCCACAAATGTTTAGTAAAGACCGATTTTTAATCGGGCGAACAGGGTGCATTAAAACCCTTCCCTGTTCGTAACCTGGCTCCCGGACCCAAAACGAATCTCTGGTTTTCAATTGGTTTTATAAGTCATTCGCTCAAATCATCATTTTTGAATTGGTTCCTCGGGTCCCAAACTATTTTCCCAAAACCCGGGTGGCGACTCTAAAATCTTTTGTTTTTCGAACCGCTTCGAAAAACCATCTCCGAACCGAGTGGAGGCTGACCGTCCACAAAATGGCGACTCTGCTGGGGATACGATATTTTAAATTAATCTTTATTCTGAAATTTTACACTTGTAAAATGACCACTCGAAAGCTTGACACCAAGTACGTGCTTCACGCTGTACTAGAAAGAATTGATGTCAGGGTGAAAGCCCGATCAGTCTGGACTGGAGCTTTCTTGGTTGTTCACATAAGTAGAATTTCAAAATTTTGATTAATTTAAAAAGCGAGCCAAGCTTGAAAAATATTTGTGGGATTTTTGAAAACAATTTTATTGCTGAACTTTTGCATCACTTGCATCGATGTTGGATAAACCCAGCTGCTGCGTCTTGGTTACCCTACCCAGCTCGCTGGTGTTAGGACATCCCCGGATGCTCAGCAACCTTGGACCGTGATGAGTCAGCCTGCCGCTTGACCTTTGCCATGCAGTACACTTGGCACTGGGAGGCAAATATTGGCTCTAGTCTGGGGAACCCCCTAAACCAAAACCGGCCTTTGCATATAATTAACCTAGAACTTTCCAACCTAGGACAGGGACCCACAGGTTAAGATTATGTGATATGCCTTGTTAACTGTTTAACTGCTTGTCGTTTACCTGTCTTGCATGCGCATACATGATAGCTTTTACCCTAGGTTGTCACATCCTCACTTCCACAGCAATAAGAAGGATTATCCCGATAATCAAAGGCTCTGTCCAATAAAATAAACTCTTTTTAAAGAAAATTCTGCGATTGGCTCTCTTCCTCGCGGTAATTAGAATGTTGTATTTCTTTTATCAGAGTCTGTAACCCAAAAATGAGCAATCAATCCGGAAGCAAAAAGCTCAAGTCCACCTTTACCACCCATCATGGGGCACCGGTGTGGATACTTGAAGAGATAGATAATGAAGAGATAGGGAATGAGGTACCAGATAAAGACAAGCTTGAAGGGTTGCTTCACCAACTAGTCACATCTGATCAGCCAGGTTTAACTCTTCAATGGGACAACTCTGAACATGCGAATGATCAAAGTTGGAAATTCCACCTCCCTGCAGACAACGGAGCCAAGGACATCCCCGACAAAATCACTGTCAGGGTGGAGCGAGAAAGTGATAATGAAGAAGTGGACATCATGCCGCCAGTCAAAAACTTCCAACCAGACGGCACACCAGTCTACTACTTCCAAGACCCAGTGACGGGACACAAATACTGGGATGAGTGTGATTGCGAAGGCTGCATTAAAAATGGTCTCCTTCTGAATGATAATCTGTCTCCCAAGCAACTCAAGGAGAACCAAGTCCGGAATGCTCCCCGAGCAAATCCAACAACCGAGTCGGACTAAGAATTGGCAGCCAGCCAGTGGTCAGCAGATCAAGCCAACAGGGCCCTTTTTGAGAATGCCAAGTCTGTATTTTGCTTATCGAGTCTGTATTTTGTTTATCGAGTTTGTATTTTGCTTATCAAGTTTGTACTTTGCTTTATTGAGTCAGTCTGTACTTTGCTTTATGGAGTTAGTGCTTTTCCTATGATAAAGAAAAGAGCCGATCGTAGTCCCGAACTACGTCATGGCCTGATTCCTTCGAAATGAGGATACGTAGGCAACCCCTAAAGGTTCGGCCTTCATTTTGCAAATCCAAAAATTCAGATATATTGAACAGAGCACTGAAAATTGGGGCAATCCTTTCCAAAGCTGTGGTTGCATTGCACATCATGCATCATTCTTTCATTTGTACATAAATTCCTACACATAGCATTTCTTTGGCACCAGTCACTAAGTTCATTTTTTCGCTATCAGTTTCAATCATTGGTAAGGCAAGAAGAATACTGTACCTAGTTGGACCAGAACTCCCGAACAACGATTAATTCGAACTGAGTCAAAAGCAGTCCAGTTAGATTCAGCAGACCCTACAGATATGGCGGGCAAAAGTGAAATCGAGGCTCTCAGGCTAGCCTTCGAAGAACAGCGGGAACGCAGTGATAATCAAATGGCTGAGATGTTACTCCTAATACAAGGTTTAACTTTTCAGAACAAGCCACCAGGAGAGCAACCACCTCCGCAAGAGCATCCAAGTTTGGAAGCAATGATGGCAAAAGTCGCCAAACTCGAGGAATCTGTCCAGAAACAGGAGAAAATAGCCGCCACAGGTATTGACATGGACAAGTTATGTCTATTCCCCGGCGCCAAACTCCCTGAAGGATTCAAGCCCATAACCTGGGAGAAATTTGATGGGAACGGAGACCCGAGAGCTCATCTACAAGCATATGTGGGCACTCTGTCCATGTACAACATTGAAAATAATGCTATGGGTCAAATGTTTCAGCAAACATTGACAGGGCCAGCACTGCGATGGTTCTTAAATCTTGACATTTCAAAGAAAGGGAGTTGGGAGGATATTGGGACAGCTTTCATGGCCCAGTACAATTACAACGTTCAGCTTGAGATGACTATCCGGGAATTGGATGCAACCAGGATGGGAGCCAATGAGTCCTTTGCGGACTTTATCAGAAGGTGGAGAGGGAAAGCATCTCAGATGATGGATCGACCCTCGGAGAAGGAGCAAATGAGAATTATCACGAAGAACTTGGCACCCGATTTTGCAAAGCACTTGGTGGTTTTCCAAACCACCGCCGACTTCAAAACTTTCTACGAGGCCGGCCTCGCAGTAGAAGATGCACTCAGAACTGGTATATTTGAAAAAGGAGAATCTGTCAAACCCAGGCGAGTTTACTCTGGCAACAGCAATACCCTGTTTGGAACCAACCAGTACAATCATGCTCAGGCCAGCTCCTCAAACCCCAAACCAACCAAAACCGAGCCTATTAACCAAATAGCAGCCCAGCCAGCCCGGCAAGCAAGAAATTTCTACCAATTCCCTTTTCCCTTAACAACAGTTTACCAAAGGCTCCTTGAGAAGGACGTCATCAAACCGCTAGAGCCTCGCGAGCCACCCAAAGTGCTTCCTCCAAACCATAACCCGAACGCCTTCTGTTCCTACCACCAAATGTCCGGCCATCACACCAACAATTGTATCCGTCTTAAACACAAGATTCAGGATCTCATTGAAGACGGAACAATTCCACCCCCCCATAAAAAGCCAAACACCGTCTCTAACCCCATGCCGGAACACCAACCCAATACCCGAATCAACCAAATCTCCTTCAGCTCCACTCCAGATAACCCAAGCTCCACTAAATTAAACCCAAACCTTTACATCATACCGGCCACCGAGCCTAAATCAGTTGTTCCCGTATCGGAGGAGTCGGAAGTTTGCTCCCTCACAAGCATCAAATCAAGGTCAAAACCTAGATGGGCGGACATCACAGAAAGTGAAGAATGGGCTATGAATGATCGAGACTGGGAAGAGTTCCGCCAGGAGTGGGATCCGAGCCGGTTCATCATCCCCGACTCTCATAACAAACCAGTTGTCTCCATACCAACTGATCCCAGCATCTGTAGGATTGACAAAGTTGTATGCATCGCCGGCATGGTACATACTCTCGCATATGTGGAGCCTAATGAACAAGAAGATTGGCGGGAAAGATGGGAGGCAATTTGCGCTGATCCACTTGATGCAGTTTCACTCCCTACTCTGTTTGAAGAACCCGGAGACATATGGAACCGGACACTCGGAGAAGTTTATCATTGGGTCCCTAGCAGCAATCTTCCAGATAATTCGCTGCCACCTCCACTTCTTGGAATTGAAGGACATTCTGCCATAGAAACCATCTTTGGGGACCATGAGTGGTTTCCTCAAGCTTACATTATCAACGAATCTTTGCCTCGACCATCCGTGACGTTTCATCCTCAGTCAAATGTTTCCGCCCTGACGGAGGATCCCACGGATTCATTTTGGAATAAAGAAGACGTGATCGATGTCCTGTTTGATAACGGTGAAATGTGGACTGTCATCAAAACCATGCTGGATCATTCATTTTGGCATGATCGAGCGATGGAAAATCTGGAAAAGAAGATGGGAGATATTAAAATCGAGAAACAGAAAGCCGAGAGCAGTGTCGCAGGTTTTTGGACCGAGTATTTTGATACTCAGCAGAAGCTGGAATCCATCAAGGCTGGGAAGCGAAAGGTCAATGAATTTTCAGACTTTTGGGACGAAAAGCCACCGTCGGTCAACCGAATAACGCGAAGCGGACGAATCTATCAACCTGCCGACCTGCAAAGAGGCCACACCTCTAACCACGCTCAAGCTGGGGCATTTGTTTGGGACGATCCCGTCCAGCACGACTCAATTCCAAGTAACCCAGAAGGTGTCACTCAAACACCAGAAGTTATCATTCAACCACCACAGAGGAATCCCATGCCAGTGGAAAACCCCATCCGGAAGCAACTTGAAAGAACTCCAGCGTCTATATCCATCTGGGGGCTGCTTTCCTCATCCAGGGAACACCGTCAGAAGTTGATCAAAACTCTGTCAAACATGGAGGTGCCACCCGACATTCCCCCCGAAGCTCTAGTGGCCTTGCTTGCGCCAAACAAGGCAAAACATGTCGTGACATTCACCGAGAAAGATCTGCCGCCGGAAGGAGCCGGCCACAACAAGCCATTACACATCACCATGAAGTGTGTAGGGAAGTGGGTCCCTGTTATCCTCCTAGATAATGGATCTGCTTTAAATGTTTGTCCACTGCGCACAGCCTACTGTCTGGGATTTACGACTAAGGATTTCCAACCATCGAGCCTCGGAGTGCGTGCTTATGATAATACGCGCAGGGATGTAGTTGGAGTTGTCCAACTGGAAATGTCTGTCGAAGATTTCAAGTCTAAAGTCGAGTTCCACGTGCTTGACATTCCTTCGTCTTTCAACCTACTGCTGGGTAGACCATGGCTTCACCACCCAGACATCATGGCAGTACCATCTTCGCTGCATCAGAAAGTTCAGCTTGGTTTAGCCACAGGAACTCTAACTATTTATGGGGAATCTGGGATTCGTCCTCATGTTTCTGACAACGCCCCTCTGCTCGAGATCATGCATGGAGAAGAAGACGTCACCCTTGGAGGTTTTTCTTTTGACACCGCTGGGGCAGTTCTCACTATCAAAATGGATGAGGACTTCTCGATCAGCTCAACGGCCATTGAAATGATGAGGAAGATGGCTTACATGCCCGGTCTGGGATTAGGCCGCAACAATCAAGGGATAGCTAAATTCCCGGAGTTCCCTGTAAACAGTAACCACTTCGGCCTTGGGTATCAACCCAGTGGAGATGAGAAAGGAAGCGGATGGAAAGCCCGAACTCACGATCAATCAAAGAAAGGTCCCATTCGTTTTATCAAAGGAAAAGAGGCTATCTACCAAGGAGAGCCAGAACTGTTTTGGGATGTGAAGAAGAAGACCAAGCTGCCAGGGCTCGAAATCTTCGCCAACGACTCATGGGACAGTGATGATGAATCGGCGAAGCCAGAAGAATTGGTCGAGCAATACAAATCTGACTGGATTGAAGTTTTTGACTCAGGGAATCTGATATCGTTGTTTGAGGACGAAAATCTGACAGGTACGGTCAAGGACGGGTCTGCTGCCATGACAATTAGTTTGGAACCTGTTGGAGACATGGAGCTGATGATGCTAAGCCAAGAAGCCCTTGGAGATGTGACCTCACTCATTGTGGATGCCAACGGAATTTATAAAAACTGCACTTTTCTACCTAAAATTGTTTATATTGGCACTGAATTTGAGTCTAAGTCAGAATCTAGCATTGAGTCTGAGTTTAGCACTGAGTTCGGGACCACTTTTGAGTCAATGCATGTGTCTGTCAGTCCTCCGCGTCATCATTTTTCTTTTGAATTTGAGTCTACTCTCATGTATCACGCCCCTGGGGCCACCTCTTTTGCAATGAATGAAGTTGACTTTGCTTATTTTGCTGTGTCTGAAATAAATTGTGTTGACCCGGACGATGATGGGATTGAGTTTGAGGAAGAAATTCCAAAAGAACTCCGATCCCTAATCGAACGAGAAAATGAAAGGCATGCTCAGCCTCTAAAAGAAGAAGTAATTTCAATAAATCTGAGAGGAGAGAGTGATCCGCGAATGGTTCAAATTGGTTCTGGGCTATCTCCAGAGGAGTTTAAAGCTCACTCGAATCTTCTGAAAGAATTTCAAGATGTTTTTGCATGGTCTCACGCGGACATGCCCGGAATTGATCCAGAAATTGTGGAGCATCGAATCCCGCTGTATCCAGATGCAAAACCTGTCAAGCAGAAGTTAAGGAAGATGAGACCAGACTGGGTATTGGAAATCAAGAAGGAAGTTCAGAAGCAGTTAGACGCAGGGTTCTTGATGGTCACGGAGTACCCTTAGTGGGTCGCCAACATTGTACCTGTTCCCAAAAAGAACGGGAAGATCAGAGTCTGTGTGGACTTCAGAGATTTAAACAAAGCCAGCCCCAAGGATGACTTCCCGCTGCCACATATAGATGTACTCGTAGACAACACTGCGGGGCACGCATTGCTATCGTTCATGGATGGTTTTTCAGGTTACAATCAGATTCTCATGGCCCCCGAGGACCGAGAGAAGACAACTTTCACCACAGAGTGGGGCACCTACTGTTACAAGGTTATGCCATTTGGGTTAAAGAATGCCGGATCTACTTACCAGAGGGCTGCTACAACTCTATTGCATGATATGATTCACAAAGAAGTCGAGGTATATGTGGACGACATGATCGTCAAATCCAAGGAAAGAGAAGGACACTTGCACGCCCTGAGGAAGTTCTTTGAAAGAATTCGCAAGTACAAACTGCGTCTCAATCCCGAGAAATGCACATTCGGAGTTACAGCGGGAAAGATGTTGGGTTTCATGATCACAACCCGAGGAATTGAAGTGGATCCATCCAAAATCAAGGCCATTCTTGAAATGGAACCACCACAGACGGAGAAAGAAGTACGAAGTTTCCTCGGCAAGATTCAGTTCATCAGCAGATTCATCGCCAAGTTAACCACAACTTGCGAGCCGATGTTTCACCTTCTCAAGAAAGGCGTGACATTCAAGTGGGACGACAGGTGCCAGAAAGCCTTTGAAGCAGTCAAGAAATACTTGCAGAATCCTCCAGTACTAATGCCACCAGTACCGGGGCAACTTTTAATTCTATATCTGTCAGTCACTCCATCAGCTATGGGATGCATGTTAGCACAAGAAGGTGAAGGCGGATCTGAGAAAGCCGTATATTACATTAGCAAGAAGATGGTTGGATGCGAAGAACGATATACTCCCCTGGAAAAGACTTGTTGGGCTTTGGTCTGGGCTTCCAAGAAGTTGAGACACTATATGTTGGCTTACTCTGTTGTGCTAATTTCTCGAATGGACCCTCTCAAATATCTGTTTGAGAAGCCCGCGCTTACAGGCAAGTTAGCACGATGGTTGCTTTTGCTAGCAGAATTCGGCATCAAGTATGTTACCAGAAAGTCAGTAAAAGGAAGGGCTGTCGCCGAATTTCTTGCCAATTACCCGGTAGAAGGTTCAGAAGATGTGGAATTTGAATTCCCAGATGAGAATGTGATGACGACCACCAACGATGTCTGGACGTTGTATTTTGATGGAGCAGCCAATCAGAAAGGATTTGGAATCGGAGTACTGTTAATTTCCCCAAAAGGATCACATATCCCTCTGGCTTTCAAATTAAACTTTGAGGTCACCAACAACCAGTCAGAATATGAAGCCTGCATTGTAGGGATGGAAGCCGCCTTAGAAATTGGAGTCAAAAGACTAGAAGTCGTCGGAGACTCAAACTTGGTGGTGTCGCAAGCAAACGGTGAATGGAAGGTCAAGGAAGATAAGTTGAAACCCTATCATCAAGACCTAGATGATTTGATCCCGCGATTTCAGATGGTCACCTTCACGCATGTGCCAAGGTTGAAGAATCGGTTCGCCAATGCCCTTGCAACGCTAGCCTCCATGGTTGAGATACCAAACGGAGTCAAACTCCGGCCAGTTATAATTGAACAAAGAAACAAGCCTGTTTATGAGTACGTCATGGCCATTGACGAGCCGAACGATGGCTTGCCGTGGTTTCACGACATTTGGAACTTCATCGAAAGAGGCAAGTATCCGGCAGAAGCAGACAAGAAGGACCAAATAGCTCTTCGGAGGTTGGCGTCTCAATACGTCATTTGTGGAGGACAGCTATATCGGAGATCCTATTGTGGGACACACAAACTGTGTGTACACGGAGAAGAAGCCAGCCGAATTATGGAAGAAATCCATAAAGGAGTTTGCGGCCCTCATATGAATGGCATGATGCTTGCCAAGAAAGTCTTAAGACAAGGTTACTATTGGTCAACCATGGAGACTCAATGTATCGAATATGTGAGGCGATGTCACAAATGTCAGATTCACGCCAATCTTATGCATGTTCCACCATCAGAATTGCATTCCATGACCTCACCTTGGCCCTTTTCTGTCTGGGGCATAGATGTTATCGGCAGAATCACGCCAGCAGCGTCAAATGGGAACAAGTTCATCCTAGTTGCAATCGATTACTTCACCAAGTGGGTTGAAGCCGCTTCCTACACGACCCTCACTGCGGTCCAGGTTGCTCATTTCATCAAGCAGAACGTCATCTACAGATACGGGGTCCCTCAGGCTTTCGTATCAGACAACGGGGTTCATTTCAAGGGGAGAGCAGCAGAGACTCTTGAAGAATTCGGGATTCAGGTTCATAAGTCAACTGTTTATAGACCACAAACCAATGGAGCTGTGGAAGCGGCCAACAAAACCATCAAGTCTATACTAGAGAGGACCATCGAGTCTGCGCGAGATTGGCACGAGCAACTGCCTTTGGCATTGTGGGGATACCGGACGTCCATTCGAACTCCGACAGGGGCAACACCCTACTCTTTGGTTTACGGAATGGAGGCTGTTCTTCCCATCGAACTCGAAATCCCGTCTTTAAGGATCATGGCAGAGTCAAGAATTGATGAAGCAGAATGGCAAAACGCAAGGTTTGAAGAGCTCATGTTGTTCGATGAAAGGAGACTTAAAGCTTTATATCATGTTCAGGGATATCAGCGCCGAATAGCCCGTGCTTTTAACAAGAAGGTGAAGTCCAGGGATTTACAGGAAGGCGACATGGTTTTGAAGGAGATTAGGGCTCCAGTGTTCGATCCACGCGGGAAATTTCGACCAAAGTGGGCCGGGCCCTACATTATCAAGAAGGTCTTGTCCGGAGGTGCAACGCAACTCATCGATCTTGACGGCAACAAGTTTTCTACTTTGGTCAACTTGGATCAACTCAAGAGATATTACCCCTGAGAGAAGCTCGCTGGACTGAAAACCGCAAGGGCGGGTAGTTCCAGGCAAAAATTAGAGCAAAAGCCTGCTAGGTCGAAAACCCGAAAAGGCGGCTTAGGCAAAAGATAAGGCTAAAAACAATCAAAAGCTCGCTAGACCGAAAACCTCAAAGGGCGGTACTAGGCAAAATTCAGAGCACAAAAGGAAAGTGTGAATACCCGAGCGAACCCTAACCAAACAATTGTATTCCTGAACTACGTCATGACCTGATTCCTTTCTACAAGGGATACGTAGGCAGCCTCATCCCGAGGTTCGGTCACAATCTTTCGAGTTGATTCCAAGTCCTCATACGCATTTCGCAAGCAGAACCAGTAAGAATCAAGAGTGGAAAATTCTCAAAACTCAAAGTTTTATTCAAACAAAGCTTCTTCGATTACATGGCTGAGCATGAAAATTTCAAACAAAAGAAATAAAAACATCCATATCACTGGGTGCACAACTTATTTCAGGCACATTAAGATCGAGTCTAAAGTCTGTCTTAGTTTCCATTGTCTCTTGCTTCAATATCCCTTGTCAACCATCTCTTATAGCGTGTCGGAAGAAGAACACTGGGATATAGGTCTCTTGGAATGGTCGTGCGCTCCCTCCAATTGCTCTGGTAAGCCCTGAAGGTAGCGACATTGAAATTCGGTAGGACGAAATCCTCAGGACCCGCAGGCGGCAGTACTTGACGAGCTCCAAGTTGACGGAGGATGCGATTTGGAACGTAGAAAGTCCATCGAGTCAAACCTGCCAGAATCACTCGCTGACGCCCCATGTTGCTAATGGCCATGTCAGGAAGATCAATCCAAGTCAAACGCCAAGAGATTACCTCTTCTGTGAGCCGGGAAAGAACCCGAGTCCAACCTCCCGCGTCATCAAAAACCTCCCTGAAATTCCTGATAACGAACCCTTGAGTTTCATGAACCCGGTTTCTTGGCACAGGCTCCAGCAGATTAGCCTTGTCGCATAACCACAGCTGTGTGAAAGAGAGAAAACAAGTAAGGAGCCTTAGACAACTTTAAACTGAGCGCTGAGGTAAAATGAGAACGAGTAAAAGCCAGAAAAAGAAGAGCTGAGTGAGAAGCCTACCTGTAGGAGCAGCGGACTACCTTCGAAGACGTCGATCCTACCGGCATGAACCCCATCCAGACCCATCAAAGTTTCAGCCAGAACCATGGGGGCTACATCCTTACGCTCCTCAATTTGCATAGCCACACCAACCAGGGAAGAGCTTGCTTGACCATCAGATTGCACGAACAAGAATGCAGCCAGTAAACACAAGCACAGTGCAAAGTTGTCGGAACGAAATCCTTCAATCAAGCGTGGGATATTCAGAAAACCTCCACGAATCAAGGACTTAGCCGCATTGTTGCTTATCTCTAGCTTGGAAGACAACACGGGGGCAAAACCAACTCCGTAGAGAGGAACGATGGGCTCCGCCAAATCAAAACCTCCAAGGTATGCGAAGAATTCTTCCACAGTGGGGCATAACTCGTGGAGACCAAAGCGGAAAACATGCACCTCAGGGTCCCAGAATTGTGTTGCAGCTCGCAACAACTCCGGACGTATGGACACGTCTCGAATATAACGAAGAGAAGTCAGCCTATGACCCCGAAAGTGCAGCCAATCCAAGCCATCGAGATCATCGAGCCAGGGGCGCATCAAGGCCGAGAAGCTCACCACCATTGTGCAAGAAGGGGGGGTTAACAAGAAAAGAGTTTATGAATTTAGAATGCAAATAAGGGGGGAAATGAACAAGCTTTTTATAGACACCATGCACGAGGAACAATACGAAGTTTCAAGTTCCAAAGGTCACCTCGAAAGACGCGCCAACTCGAAGACCGCAAGGAATCATGTTAAAAATGATAAGTTCCCTCAAAACATGCCCCACAATGGCTCTTCAAGTCCCTAGGACGTGCGTTGAAGTGATGAAACGCCGAAAGGGAGGACCAGAAATCCGCTGCAAGTGGCAGATTTTTTGGCATTATCAGGCCTGTACCGTACGGCACACTAATAGTGCCGCACGGCACAGTTTCAGTGCCGCACGGCACAACTGGCCAGATTCCAAGCAAAATTCAATTTTGAGCCTCCGGGACTCACTCCGTGCTTTTCTTTGGCACAAAGCTTATGCATGCAAGCCATGGCGCGCACCTATGACCTATCGAAAGAGTCGGTTGGCAACCTCAACCGAGAATCAATGATCAAAGGTCTCGAAGACTTGAATACCAAGGAATAGAAGTATCGACGAGCTATACTTCATGATAACGCCACCCCACGAGCGTGGTCAATTCATGTGTAATACGTCATATCCATGAGTCATTCCGTTCATTTGTCAACGGCAATGCCGGCGTGGGTGCGCAACAAGCGTCATCCTCTCGTCGTTGGTCCATACATTGCGCATATGAGGTCAAAAGCTTAGTTCCATTTCATTGAGTCCTATGAGTCACAACCATAAATGCAAACCGAGCTTTCCATATACAAGTTTGTTGGTCTCGAATCCAGTTGCTTTAAGTTAAATACTCACATGCAAACTTCGACTTTCCAAATTCATTGCCAATATGAACGACAACATTAACTAAAATGCAAATTTTTATAAAACCAAGATCAAAATATCCACATGATGAATAAAACCATATCCAGGGGCAAACAAGCCCAATGCATCATCAACTACTATGGCTCGCAGGCCATCTATATGAAGGGCTAAACAAGTGCCCAAATCAAAACAAGGCACGCAGGCCCTACCTAGTAGAAATGCTACCACTAACTACTGTCTCAGGTACGAGGACGCTTCGGAGGCTCGGACCCCCGAGGTCTATACTCCTCTGGCGTAGCATGGTCGTCATCAGTACTACTGCTCTCCGCAGGCTCCCCCCTCTGCTGTACACTCTCTCTCCGTCTCTCAGAAGAACGGAGTACTCGGCCTGAAGGTGGAGTCACCGAAGTAACTCGAGGCGTCGAACGCCTGGCACTCCCGGAGCCTGACGCTCCCTACACAAGCAGCAAAATTTGTCAGAATACAATGAAAGGCATACATGTTCAAACAGAAAAGAAAGACAAGTCTAATGTATACCTCAGCAGCTCCGGCACTAGGGGTGGCCCCTCGGCTAGCTCCTCTCTCACTGCTAGTACTCTCCCTCCTCCTGCGAGTACCTCGGCTGGTCTCTCTACCTCTGCTAGCCTCTCCAACACCACGGGCCGGTGCCCTCCCTCTAGTAGCTCTCCGGCCACGACCAAGTACAACTCCTGGCTCAGCCCGCGGGCGCACCTCTGGAGCCATGCCCATCACAAACTGACGGACCATGGCCTGCAAGTCCTGCGCCAGCTGGTACGACGCCGCCGCCCACTCAACAGGAATCTGAAATTCAAAAGGGGCGTCAGCAATACATGAGATACTGGTATAAACAAGTAATAGAAGCAAGCATAATAATCAAAAGTCACCTCTGTCGTGGCAAGAGTAACTGTAGGAGTGATATGAGGCACCGTCACCACTCCAAGTGCTCCGTCAGCGGTCACCACCTCAATCTCTCTCCTCAACTCAGGTAAAGCAACACCGGCCCTCAAACGGTTCTCCATGTCCAGGTCATATGCCAAGTGTGTGCTCAAGTAGCCCTCATAATCCATCGAAAGACCGAAGACCACCTCTGTCGGCACTGTGTATCTCTCTATCTCAGCTCGGGTGTACTCCTCAGTCCTCTGAACGAGTGGAGGCAACGGCGAAGGCACTCTGAAATGGTCAATCCCGAGGGACTGACGGGAAACCCTGTCACCCAAGTACCATCGCCAACCGTAAGGGCACTCCAGCAGCACTCGACTCCGTGTCAGCTCCCTGCTCCTAACCAAGTAATCCCTGCGCATCCTATGCCAAACATTCCATCTCACCTACAAGAAAGAAAGGTTTGTCAGTTTCAAGGATAAAGGAAGACAATAAAGCATGAATATTTGAAATCATAGAAAAGGCTTACCCTATCTCCTGTAGTAGTGTCCAGAAAGAGCCGAAAAGTCCTCAAATCTCCCTTATGGTCACCACCTCCTGTGTACTCTGACCCCCACTTCTCGGCACGCGGGAGCACATCCTCATTGCTATGGGAATTGGCCGGGGCAAATACACCCAGCACCTCATAAGCCCACACCTGCATGTTCAGAAAATCGCCAAGTCATGAAACATGGATGAAAGCATTATCATGATCATTGAAAGAGGAATACAAGCAAAGTTTTACCTCTAGCACCCTCCAGTAGCCACCAAGGCTCGTGCCCACACCACGGCACACGCAACCAAGGAAGCAGTACACAGTACACAGACCGGCGCCGCCCCAGTCGAACCTCCCAGCAGTCTCCAGATCCTCCAGTGCAGGCAACCAACCCAAGTGCACCACGCCCTGCCTGTTCGGAAACAGGGAGGCACCAAAAAGGTACAACAAGTAGGCTCTTGCCATCTGCCTAGCCTCCTCCTCTGACCCTGGCTCGTGGTCCCAGAAACCCACCAAGACAGTATACCTCACCCCTGACTCAATACCTCCAAGCCTCCTCCCCAGGTAGTGCTCAATGGCAGCAGGGTCCAAGTACAGCTCTGAGTCAAACGGGATGGGCTCACCTCCAACTCTCAGACCGGTGATCGCAGCAAAGTCAAGGGGAGTAATCGTCATCTCCCCGAATCTGAAGTGGAAGGTGTTGGTAGTATCCCACCACCTCTCCACCAGGGCTCGTATCAGCTTGCGATCCGTCCTAGTCACTGTCAGAAGCCGGATAAAAGTGGTGAACCCAGAGGCATCGACCAAAGCCCTCACTCGTGATGGCAACGCACGGTAGTATTCCAAAGAATGCGCAGAACCTTCATAACCACCCAAGGACCTCTGAGTCTGTTAAACAAAGGCATGGCAAAAATTTCAGTCAGTATTATCAACAGGAATGTACAAGCAAACAAGCAGACAAGCAAGACAAGCAAACAAGCACAAGAATAAGCAGAGGATACGTACCAAAGGATTCCTATAAGCAATGTGGGTCGAACGGTCTCGAATCACACTCGTATCTAGGTACGTAGGCAACAAAGGTGTATATGTATCGCACCCCTGGGGAACGAAGAAGTGCACCCGTGGCACATAGGTAGCCGGTGTAAACGGAGCTCTGTGGTCCAAAGACAGCTCGACCTCTCGGACTATGGTCAAACGCTCCTCCCCTGCAGCCACCTCGGCCTCTCTCTGTCTCTCCTCCTGCTCAGCATCCCTGACAATGGATGCCATCCCCTCCTGAACCAGGACACTCTCGAACCTGGGAAACTCCTGTAAGGTCGCCGCTATATCCTCGTCTCTCGCTCCCTCCAAAGTGTCTGCCAAAGTCAAGCCAGACCCACGGGAAGAACCAACGGCAGGTGTAAACAACGGAGGCTCTGAAGGCTCTGTCTCTCTCTCATCACTCTCCTCTGGCACTCTAGCGGTACCAATCGCAATAGCCGGACCTGGAGCTATGCGCCTCACCAGTGGCACCTCCTCGCTCTCAGTACTACTCCCCCCAGCAACATCCTCAACCAAAACATCCCTCGGGATACCCTCAGCCTGAGACCCACTCTCCTGAGTGTGGGCTCTCTCCACAACAACGTCAATGCCACTAAAACTCATAGCAATATCCGAAGGAAAGGCACCCGTACCTAAAGGATCAATCTCCATAGCCTCTGGACCTCTATCTGCAGCCAAGGTACTCTGATCACCGCCCACGACACTCTCAGCATGCCGTACGGTACCCCTATCCGCCACCACAGCACCCACAACACCAGGCACGGCACTGTCAGTGTGCCGTGCGGTACCCAAAGGGTCACCAATGTCACCACTGCCCCCAACCGCGCCAATGCCGACGCCCGTGGTCTCCCGAACCACCGCCGGAGTTGAAACCTCACCCGTGTGAGCCTCACCGAGCCTCGTCGGAGCCGATACCGGCGTAGGTAACGCCGTCTCGCCACTAATCGATGCCGAGTCGGAAGCCCCTTGAATCGGATCAACGTCGGCCGGAATATCCATGGATGGATCACCACCGGGCTCGCCGGACGTGGCGCCACCGCCCCCACGCACCGTCTCCATCGAATCAGTGGTAGACATGTTAGGATCAACTGGTGTGCCACCAGAGTCAGTCATGGATGGTGTTTCTCGAACAAGAAATTTCGATTTCGGGAGAGACTTAGTTTAGGATGTTGATGAACCAAGAGAATGAAGAAGATTTGAAGGAGAGGAAGAAGAATGGGAGAGGCAATAGGGTTTTTCGAACTTCTGCTCTGAAGTAACCGACGGAGAAAGTTTTGAATACGTTTGAAAGAGTGGGAAGAAACAGAACGGTTTCGGGCGGTTTTAATAGCCATTTGTGCCGTACGGCACACCCACTCTACCGCACGGCACACCCTGTGCACCGCACGGCACACCCTTTTGCCAGTTTCACCGCACGGCACTCCATCTCTGCCGCACGGTACAGTATTGATGCCACACGGCACACATCTGAGTTCTTAATGATTTTTGCACTAGATTCAACCTTCCCGAGGGCTTTCTAAGCCAAGATTTCCAGCAATCTCACTCAGGCTAATCCTCGATTTCGCCCCACATCGGCTTCGCGTGAACACTCATCGGTTCCATCACAAGTACTCGAGCAACGATTAGATTTGTAAGTCCTCAAAGGCATTATCAACAACTTCTATCAGTATCGAAAGTGTTTTTGTAAGTCCTCTACGGCATCAGCAACAATTATTTCAAAACATTGAATGGTTTCGTAAGTCCTCAACGGCATCTACAACAACAATTTCGATCAGCGTCAGGTGGTTTCGTAAGTCCTCTCCGGCATTAACGAACAATTACTTCAAAGCATCGAACGGTTTCGTAAGTCCTCAACGGCATTAACGAGCAGTTATATCCCCAACACCAGATGGTTTTGTAAGTCCTCGCCAGGCATTAACGACAGTTTTATCGACGTCAGCGTCCGGTGGTTTCGTAAGTGGTTTCGTAAGTCCTCGCCAGGCATTAACGACAGTTTTATCAACGTCAGCATCCGGTGATTTCGTAAGTCCTCTCCGGCATTAACGACAGTTTTATCAGCATCAGGTGGTTTCGTAAGTCCTCGCCAGGCATTAACGACAGTTTTATCAGCATCCGATGGTTTCGTAAGTCCTCTCCGGCATTAACGACAGTTTTATCAGCATCAGGTGGTTTCGTAAGTCCTCGCCAGGCATTAACGACAGTTTTATCAGCATCAGGTGGTTTCGTAAGTCCTCGCCAGGCATTAACGACAGTTTTATCAGCATCAGGTGGTTTCGTAAGTCCTCGCCAGGCATTAACGACTGTTTTATCAGCATCAGGTGGTTTCGTAAGTCCTCGCCAGGCATTAACGACTGTTTTATCAGCATCCGATGGTTTCGTAAGTCCTCTCCGGCATTAACGACAGTTTTATCAGCATCAGGTGGTTTCGTAAGTCCACTTCAGCATTAAACAGCAGATATCCTCAGCATCAAATGGTTTCTTGTGTCAGCGACAAATGGTTTCGTAAGTCCTCTCCGGCGTTAACAAAACGGTTTTTCAGCACCATTAGCACATCATTCGTTTTTCCCTCGTTGAAAAGCAGAGTGACAAACTCCACTACCCAATCAAAGGTATGTTTTCTAGAAACCCTTATGCATTCAGCCTCAATGAACTACGCCGGTCTGATCCCTACAACGGGGTACGTAGGCAGCTCTTACGAGCGCGACCACATGCATCATGTATTACTTGTTTGTTTTCGTACGAGGACGTCCACATCGAGGGGTGTCTTCTATCTTTGACGCGACTTCGGTCGACACAATGATTGTAAGTCTCGTCAAAGAGGGGCAACTGTAGACACCCCAAAATAAGCGTTCACGTACATTTTAATCCCCAATGATGAACGGAAATACCCGGAAGAACTCTCGGATTGAAATTCTCCAAGTCAACTCAGTCAACAGTACCGCACGGTACTCATCTCTCAACGCACGGGACAGCCAGTGTCACGTACAGCAGAGTTTTGGAAATTTGACGGCCAGGTGTGCCGCACGGTACACAAGTTGTGCCGCACGGCACAGTTTGTGTACCGTACGGTACTGTTTACGGGTTCCCAGTTTTCACAGGTTCCCAGCAAGCCGAAAGTGTTGACGAGATTGGTTCCCCCGCCGTGGCCGAAAGAGAAGATCATGGCCGAAAGGGATATGCTACTCCCCATGCCATTGTCTCCATGAACAAGAATCAAGAAGGGGTTGGCATTCGGCTCCCTCATCTCTATAAAAACCGTTCGAACTCAATGAGAAAAAGACCCCCAAAAACGGCCGGACCCCATACGATTTCTGTGTAAGGAAGACCACGAAACTCCATTCTTGGATACCATTTTCATTGCCAAAACCTCTTAGCCACCATCTCCATTATAGAGAATCCAATACCATTCTCTCTGTAAAAGCAAAACCCAAAGCAGAAACTCATCCCCTGTTTTTTTTATTCCAAAGCCGTGAGATAGCCATCCCAAATCGACCAAAATTTGAGCATCCAATCCCTCTTACCACTATACTAGAGTAAAAGTGAGGTCCAGAGAAGGTTCAAGCAGCATTCGGAAGTTCAATCCGACGCTCAATCCGAGAGTTCGAAACCGAAGGTATAAACCCGTTTCGCCAAATTCCTTGAATTTGGTACCCTGAGGGGAGGGGTACCTAGGGTGGAATGATTCCTGGTATCATTTCCATGCTTGGTATGCCCAAATTACAGCAAGTTCAGTTTCATTTCACACCTCTCGGTCGCGTCGTACGGTGAAAACATCGCCTCGTACGGAGCGGTTCAACGAGGAGGGACATCCCATACTCAATACATTGCTTTCTCCCTTTAAAGTAGTTCATTTTGAATGCATTTCATACCTTGTATGTGCCTCTGATGAATCATTTCAAAAAGCCAAAGTTTCAAACTGTTTTGCAGCCAAGTGTGCCGCACGGTACTCATACTGTGCCGCACGGTACATCTTGAGTGCCGTACGGTACTCATTTAAAAATTTGACCGTTAATTTGAAGAACAGTGCCGCACGGCTCACTGTTTGTGCCGCACGGTACATCCAGTGTGCCGCACGGCATACTTTTCTGGTAAAAATGTGAAATTTGAACCTTCCCCTGCAGGAATAGTTTGAAGTTTGGATTTTCGTTTGATTTCTGTTAATTACAATATCAGTCATTTGTTTTTCTCATTATTATTATCCGCTTTGTTTGATTTAAATGTTTATCTGTTAATGTTTAGCAATAAAATTGTTTTCTAATAAAATCCCACAAATGTTTAGTAAAGACCGATTTTTAATCGGGCGAACAGGGTGCATTAAAACCCTTCCCTGTTCGTAACCTGGCTCCCGGACCCAAAACGAATCTCTGGTTTTCAATTGGTTTTATAAGTCATTCGCTCAAATCATCATTTTTGAATTGGTTCCTCGGGTCCCAAACTATTTTCCCAAAACCCGGGTGGCGACTCTAAAATCTTTTGTTTTTCGAACCGCTTCGAAAAACCATCTCCGAACCGAGTGGAGGCTGACCGTCCACAAAGGTCTGTATCAAGTTATGTGAGGAGGGAAGAGAAAGAGTAAAGGGTTTTGAGTGGGACTGGGTTTTGAGTGTTGAAATTTGGCAAAAATTAAGAAAGGGCAATTTTCGAATTGTGCCTAGTTATATGAAGCAAATATATAAATGTGCCACCTCACCAGGGTTGTATTTGCCAAACGAGTTGTATTGAGCCAAAAAGGATTGTAAATAGACTCACCATTTAAAGAAATACCATAATTTAAATGTACATATATGTACCGCTAAAAGAAGCCAAACGAACTTGCAATTGCATTGTGATCCCTTGAGAGATTTTTTTTCAAAACAAAAGAAAACTAAGCTACCTGAGGCCCATTTGTTTGCCGAGATTTGAATGTTAGACTAGATTATATACCAAAAGTCTACAAATCTTACTTTAAGTTCCAACGTTTGCGCTCAAGACCAAATATCCATCGAGTATTATTATATATTAAAAATTATAGAATGTCATAAGAGTATAGTACTATTAACATCCTTACAACATTTTTTTTTCCTTTTTGATCCTCAATCCTTCTACCATTAGACATGCAACAATGCTCATCCTAGGACAATAGAACAAACGTGCATTTAAGCCCAAGTTATTATAGTTATCTAATGATCACATATCAGAAATCGATAATATAAAAATGTGGCCATATTAATAGAAACCTTTTTTTATCTTTCGTTAGAAGACAGTTTGAACGGGCCAACTCATTCATATCTTTAATAAGAAAGAATCAAAAAACTAATGACGGTGAAGTCGTCCAACTTTTTGACCATACCAACTGCTTGCGCCCTTGGATTGTATTTCCAATATTATTTCCCCAAGCGTAGGGTTTAGGTCGGCGGTAGCATGATAACCAGTAAGTCTGGGTCGATTCCACAAAGACCGAATGCGCTGGTCGTGTTGATTGATTCGCGAATGAGGGTTTTAGCCTTAAAGCGGCAAACTTGGCTTGTGATCTGGGGGTGGAATTCACTTAACTCCGTGAATGACGCGAAATTAAAAAGACTAATTAAAACAAGGCTAAGTCAAGGTTCACAACATCCATGCCTTAGGCTGATTCGTTCTCCTCTAAGATAACTGGCTCGGGGACATTGTTAAATGACCCCGAACGGAAGATTTGGTTTTTAAACTCGTTTGATTAGAAATGGTGTTTCTCAAAGAGTAGGATTCTTGTGCCATTTAGACAAACATTTTGATTGACATAGCCCTAAGCATCACACGTACCAAGTGGACAAGCCCTTGGCTACGTGTGATCAAAGGGATTAACAAATCTAAATTTTGTTACATAAAATTAATCCTAACTCTTTGATTAACAAGCGATGTTTGCAATTTGGCAAGGAGAGCAAATTAACCTGAGTCACGGGCCCCAAGACCGACCCTAAAACGACTACTCGATCATTACACTAGCTAACAAGTCTAGATATTTGAAGAAAACTAAAGACATATTGAATAACTCTAAAAACTTATTTTTTTAGTGTTTATCCTAAGTTTGCCTAACACTTTAAATTTTGAGAAATTAAAAAATAACACTTAGAACTAAGGTTTTCAAAGGATTAAGCTAGAAAAACAAGGAATCGAAGAACTTGACGAAAATGAAAATAAACTAGATTTATATAAAGATCTCAACACGAACTACAACATTTAAGAAGATGAATTATCTTGAAACTAAATGGAAGAGCTTCAAATCCTAGAGAGAATGAAGAGCTAAAACTAAGGGAAAATGAAAAGATGTAAAGAGAGAAGGTGACGTTCAAGTCTAACCCTAAAAGACTGAGTTTTGAGCTGATAAAGCCCCAAAAAGTCGTTCTAAATAATTACGAAAGTGCCACTAGAAAATTTTCCAAAAAAAGTCTGAAAATTTTCCAAGCATACCGGTATCTTATTTTTCAAGCTACCGGTATCTGTCTTCAAAGTACTTTCTGATTCAAGGATACCGGTATCTACCTTCAAAATGTGAAATTTTCTTCAGGGATACCGGTATCTCATTTTCGCAACTATCGGTATCTCTCCTTGGCTTTTTCCTCTTTGTTCCTTTGTTCATCTCCTGGCCTTTTGGTCTCCCCAAGCCTTGTCTGGTGCTTCGTTCTTGGCTCTCAGGGCTCTGTGGCGGAGTGCCACGTGGCCTTGGGTACTCAGGTACTTCTGTGGTTAAACCATGGCGTCAAAAATCGCCATTTTCACCCATTTTTCCTGAAACTACCACAATACACCCACACACAATATCAGTCGTATAAAAGCTATAAAATGCATGCATGTGTGACATAAACGAGAGAGATAAACCCTTTACTTACACTATTGGGGCTTATCACAACCCCCAACTTGAACTTTACTTGTCCCGAGTAAACCCATCTAAATTAACCTACTAGCTATACTTAAGTAAACTTCCCAAAATCTAAAGATACATACCCTATGCTCAATAGACAGAAATTAGGCAAGATTCGAACACACCCCGGTAGAACCAATCACGTGCAACCCACGCAAATGCATGCCATGAACTAAAGTGAACAACCATGCCAAAACAGTCAAACACACGCACCATATCAAGTGTCAATTCCAAAAACTCACGAGGGTACGTTCAATTTGAATTTTGTCCACTTATTGAAATCTAATCACATCCCATGACAGGCGCTAGCGAGAAAAATGCAATAGCGAGACACAAAAGAGCTATGCATGCTATCCACAGTGCGCCAAAAGAAGAAAGAAACGAATTATTCTCAACTAAGCTAACCAATAAGGAAATCATGCTTAAATAAAATATAAATATCAACCATGCATCATGTGGAGTCAAATTAGCATTCCTAGAATCAACTAAGGTCTTTCATGGCTTGTAATGACCATGGTTTGCAAAAGAAAGGGACACGAACGGGTGGTGGCCATATACTTGCTTGGTCAACTACCCTTGGCCACCACCAACCCAGAAAATAAATGTCAAGGCCACATGCCGGCCACAACAAAAACCACATAATACTAGGTCCTAATTAAAATTAAGAGTTTTAGAACAAAATATAATAACTAACTACTACCACCGACACTACCACCAATCTATGCATCATCACCATCGTCATCACCCTCCTCCACATACTCCTCCTCTTCGGTATCCGATCGATCAAAGTCATGCAATACCTCAAGTACCGACCCGGAGTCCTCCTCTCTATCCGCCTCGGTCTCCACATATTCTTGACCCCTCCTGTCACCCTCACATGTCACCAACCATTGAACAGGCCTCTTTATCTTGTTTATGCCCCTCTTCATCCGCCGCTGATTTGTTTCCAACTTACGTTGGTTGTCCTTGAGAACCTGCCGGTGGGCATGCTTGATCGAGTGCCATTCTTCATTTCGCTCATGATGATTCGAGGAGGTGGGAAGAGAGTTGGCAAGGGTTGCGAGGCGAGGGGGCTTAGATGCGGATGCGCTCTTTTTAACCGTGCCACCATGTATAGGACCTGGAGATGCCCTTGTCAATCTGTCCCCTGAAGTTGGTTTGCACCTGACGCTCTCACACATCTTCGTTATCATGACCGGGAACAGGACGTTACCATTGGCGGTGCCCTTTCTTCTGAAATGCCCCATCTCCTCCCATATCCACCATGCCCAATCAACTCTAGCATCCTCTGACCCAAACACAACCAAGACCTCACCGTCATACCTTGTCGGTGTCTTCTCCAAACTAAACGGGTGAAGGTTGTGGTGCACCACCTTATTCAAGGTGCGGTATTTGTCTGTCAACTTTCCTTGGATGTACCTTCCCGTGCCCTCAGGATCGAAGGAATCGGGGTGATCGGTAAAAAGTCCCACTTGAGCCTCTTGTGTCATTCTCCACTTGCCCCCAAGGTAGTTGGTGGAATTGGGGCACTTGTAACTCAAATAGTGGGCAATGGAGTCGGGAGTCACCTCAACGGTTACCCTCCCGACTTGGGAAATGATCACCTCTTCATCCCTATTCACCAACATGTTCTCATAAAATGTTTTAACCATTATTTTTCTGTACCTGGAGTGGGTAAAATCTAGTTACCCTACTGCTAAGCATAGCACGTGCCTATCGAAGTCACCATGAGAGGGTGAATAGCTCGACACCACAAAGGGAGTCTGTAAGCCCCGTGCCGAGCTGTAATGACCATGAAAAAAGGTCAGAATAACTAAATAAGTTAATAAATCAGGATGCCCAAGCTCGGCGCAAGACGAAAAGGGATGACTCTGATATGGCCGAGCTAGGAAGGCTACGTATATAGCTTAAACAGCATTCTGGAACACATAAGTTCAGCTCGGCGTGATAAGCTGGGCTATGTACGGGTTATTCTGAGCTACTTGGAAGCTCGGCAACGCCACGAATGGGGCGGAGAGACGTTCCAGAATACTCTACAGCGGCTCCTTATGAGATAAGGAGCAATCCCGTAAAATATGGGATTGGTATGGGAAGTCCTAATGTGATTAGGAGTATATGTAATCCTATATGGAAAGAAAGACCCCTGCTGAACGAGATTTAGCAGGATATGGAAACCCGTCCCTAATAGGAAAGTCCTATTAGGAAAGGGATTCCTAAAGGAAATAGGAAACAAGGGGCACGAGAAGCCTAAGATGATGAACGTCTACACCTATAAATACAAGGCAATAACCATGACAAAAGGTACGCGGTGAAACCCATTTCATAGGCATTGTGGTTTGAATTCTCCAGTACATGATACTAACTTAGGCATCGGAGGGCCTTTGCCGACGAGAGGCAAAGGCGCTCTAACCCTTCTTCTGTCTTGCAGATTACGGGTTGAGTCAAGGAAGCACGTGATCCAAGGCTACGAGGATTTAATCCCCGTACAATTGGCGCCGTCTGTGGGAAATGCTTAGGAAAAGCTCTCTTCTTCGCAAACAAAGACCAACAATGGTGATTTCAGAGCCAATTTTATGTACTCCGCGAAGAAAGGACATGGAAGACGATGTTGGAACCACCCTAGTGCACACTACGAGAAAGGGTGCAAGGGTGGACAAGACTCTGGTGGCTCTTAATGCACCTCAGAAGAAGCCCGCAGCTAGAAGATTCAATATTGGGAATATCCCTGAGATTCCAAAATTCAGGGACACACGATTGATAAATTACGATTCTCCAAGATCGAACAATCAACGTAGATGCTCAAGATCTCCACCAAGAAGGGGGGAGGCCTCCATCCGACGGGAACAGAGAAGGAGCCCCCCCCAAGAGGCAGGATCATAGGCGAACAAAGGATCACGAAGAATAGGACAGTCTCGATAGAAAAGAACAGGAGGCAGAAGAGCTAGCCCGTGAAGTCACCCGACGAGAGCGGGAGATTCAGGACCTGAAAAAGCAGCTTCAAGAAAAAGAAAAAGATCTACGTTAACGGACGAGATCCGTGCATTATGAGAGAGAAAAGAAAAGTCGTCATCACGACAACATCTCCACTGGCCGAGAGGCCTCTCCACGAAAAAGGAGAGACAGGAGTGTTTCTGTTGAAAAGAAAGAAATAAGGAAGCATGCTAGCGACAGATACGAGAGATCTGGTTCCAACAAGCACGCCCCTGAGCAGTATCTAAGGAGGGAAACCGGCCGAGTGGAAGGAGGACCTAAAACTGCACGAGAGGCAGCTAAGGAAGCTCTAGGCCAAATCTCTAAGTCGCCACTGGCCCACTGGATCCGAGCAGAGAAAACACCGAGCAGGGTAAAGCATTCGGCTTTCATCCCTTATGAAACCAGCACGGATCCCGTGGCTCACATTCAACACTATCAACAGGCCATGTTCATGCATGAGCAAGATGATGCCTTGCTGTGCAAAATGTTCCCATCCAGCCTGGGAAAAGTGGCCTTGAGTTGGTACCATAAGCTCCCGGAGGGATCAATCCTATGTTGGGCTCAACTGGCCGAAGAGTTTACTGCTCGGTTCCTAACAAGCCGAGCGGCCCCAAAGACTTTTGATGCACTAACCTCTATGAGACAGAGGGACAACGAGACTCTGCGGCAGTACTCCAAACGCTATTGGGAAACTTTCAACGAGATTGAAAACTGTAGTGAAGAGTATGCTCTGGTAACATTCAAAACGAGCCTACCTATGCACAGTAAGCTACGATAATCGCTTACCATGCATCCAGTAAAGACGGTGGCCAAACTTATGGAAATAATCCAGGAGCACGCTCGGGTAGAGGATGACATCCTACAGGCCGGGGGAAAGATTGTGGCAGGACAACCTCAGCTCCCGGAAAAGAAAACGATGGAGTCAAGGGTATACAAGAAGGAGTACACAATAGGACGAAAGGACTACACTCAGCAAAAGAAGGACAAAGCTGATCCAGACCCCAAATCATACTTTAGCATTATGGCGACTTTCAATGTCCCGATCTATAAGATGCTGTACAGGATTAAGAATGAACCTTGGTTCAAAAGACCCCCAAAGATGGCAGGGAACCCGGAGAGGAGGAAAGCTACTAACCAGCACTGCAGTTACCACAGAGATTGCGGACACATGACTGAGGATTGCGTCGAGTATAAAAAGTTTTTGGACGAAAAAGTGGCGGAGGGCCATCTCAAAGAATTCTTGGCTGATAGCAAGAATGACGTCGAGCTAGTAGAAGAGATGGACTGCGAGAAAGGTCCAAAGGGAACGATCCATATGATACATGGATTAGTTGCCCCATACATGAATAATGAAATAAGGCACATTCAAAGGGTGAACGGCCAGGTGAAACAGGTTATGAAGCTCGGCACGAAAAGGCCAAGAGCTGAGGGAATAGTGGAGGCCCCAATCACTTTCACAGATGACGATCTGGACAGGGTATCAGTACCCCACAGCGATGCATTAGTGATTACCCTACGGATAGGGGATTATGACGTGGAAGAGATACTCGTTGATCAAGGGGCAAGCACGGAAATCATGTATTATGACACCTTTAAGAAGATGGAGCTCCCGGCGAGCTCATTACAAAAGTGTCTCGTCCCCTTAGTCGGCTTCAGTGCCCAAATGGTATGGCCTATGGGAAAGATCACGTTGCCCATCCGAGCTGGATCAGTAGTCCTGAAGACTGATTTCCTTGTGGTAGATATCCCTTCCTCCTATAACATGATTATTGGAAGAACCTGGATGCACAAAATGAGGGCAGTCTCCTCAACTTACCACTAGAAGATCAAATACCCTGGAGCGGATTGCATAGAGTGCATTAGGGGTAATCAAAGAATAGCTGATCAGTGTTTCAACATGGTCCTAAAGAAATCCCCGAGAGCCGAGCTGGTGCAGACGGTTGAAGTTCCAGATCAGCCGACCTTAGAGGACGTCGGAGAGAACCCCACCAAAAAGATGGTGGAAGGGTTAAAGAAGGTACAGATTCAAGAAGATGATACAGAACAATATTTTTTGATCGGCAAGACCCTCGCCGAACAGGAGGAAAGGGATTTGATTGCCTTTTTGAAGGACCACGTCGATGTTTTCGCATGGTCTCCCCAAGAGATGCCTGGGATAGACCCCAAGGTGATTTGCCACCATTTAAATGTGGATCCACAGCACAAACCAGTTGTGCAAAAGGCGAGAAGATCGGCCCCACAGCACGCAGACGCTGTGATAGAAGAAGTAGGTCAGCTGCTTGAAGCGGATGCCATACGAGAAGTGAGCTATCCGGAGTGGCTAGCCAACACGGTTGTGGTCAAGAAGAAAAATGGGAAGTGGAGAGTCTGTGTGGACTTTACCAGCCTCAACAAAGCATTCCCCAAGGACAGCTTTCCACTTCCCAGGATTGATCAGTTAGTGGATGCCACATCAGGCTATGAGAGGATGAGCTTCCTTGATGCATATCGAGGATATCATCAAATAGCTATGTATGAGCCAGACCAGGAGAAAACGTCCTTCATTTCACCAAGAGGGCTCTATTGTTACAAGGTCATGCCATTTGGGCTGAGGAACGCCGGAGCAACCTATCAGAGATTGGTTACCAAGATGTTCAAAGATCAGCTCGGCAAAACAATGGAGGTCTATATCGACGACATGGTGGTAAAAAGCAAATTGAAGCCTGATCATCTTGCCGACCTAAAGGAAACTTTCAGTATTCTGAAAGAGTACAAGTTGAAGCTCAACGCCTCAAAATGTGCTTTTGGAGTCAGCTCGGGAAAATTGCTGGGGCACCTGGTAACTAAGAGAGGGATTGAAGCTAATCCAGACCAGATCACGGCTCTGCAGAACCTTCAAAGCCCTAGGACCACGAAAGAGGTCTAAAGACTAACAGGGATGGCAGCAGCTCTCAACCGTTTTATCAGTAAGTCATCAAACCGTTGTAGGCCATTCTTTCAACTTCTGAAGAAGAGAGAAGGATACGAGTGGGGAGCCGAGAAGGAGCAAGCTTTCCAAGGGTTAAAGGTTTACTTATCGACACCACCCTTGCTCTCTACTCCAAAAGCTGGGGAGCGGTTGATACTATATCTAGCAGTATCTGAGCATGCAGTTAGTTTGGTTCTCCTACGAATAAAAGGGACAGAGCAGGTTCCGGTCTATTTTGTGAGTAAAACTTTGCTAGACGCAGAAACACGGTACTTGCCATTGGAAAAGTTAGTATATTCCCTTGTGGTTGCTTCAAGAAAACTACCACACTACTTCCTACAGCATCCCATTACTGTGTTCACTGAATTTTCACTAAGAGCTTTGCTAAGGAAGACAGATTTCTCTGGAAGAATCTCAAAGTGGTCAATAGAATTGAGCCAATTTGACCTTGACTATCAGCCCAGGACAGCAATCAAAGGGCAAATTTTGGCTGATTTTGTAGCTGAGTTCACTCCGACAGTGGCTCCACCACCACCAATTCTCCACGAGAAGGAGCAATCCAGTCATCCCGAGCAGTCAAGGAGAATGGCCAATTTGGATCTAGAGGAGTGGAGGCTTTACGTTGATGGGTCAGCTTGCAACAAAGGCTCTGGAGCAGGAGTGGTACTGTTCTCTCCGGAAGGACTGGTGTTGGAGCAGGCACTACGATTGGGGTTCAGTGCCACCAACAACGTGGCAGAATATGAAGCCTTGATTGCTGGACTAAGGAATGCTCTGGAACTCAAGGTAAAAAAAATTAAGAGTATTTTGTGACTCACAGTTAGTTGTTAACCAGCTTTCAGGAGAATATGCTACAAAAAGCGAGAAGATGGCTGCATATTCTGAGGCGGCCAAAGATCTGCTCGACCAATTGCGAGAGGTCCACATCTAGCAAATCAGCTCGAGGCAGAATGCACATGCAGACTCACTTGCATGCTTAGGGTCGGCAGTAAAGACAGAGTTTCGTCGAACAGTGGCTGTGGACTATTTGAGCAAACTAAGCATTGGCCAAGCAGTGGAGATTGTGATGGAGATAGAATTTAGGCCGAGCTGGATGGACCCAATAGTGGCATACCTACGAGACGGGACCTTGCTAGAAGACAAAAGAGAAGCCCACAAGATAAAGACCAAGTCGGTACGCTTCTGGCTCTCTCCAGCAGGTAAGCTTTATAGAAAGTCTTTTCTTGGCCCATATTTGTTGTGTGTGCACCCAGCTCTCGTTCAGAAATTCCTCCACGAAATCCATGCTGGAACTTGTGGGGGACATATCGGTGGAAGATCCATAGCCCACCGAGCGATATCCCAGGGATATTGGTGGCCTTACATGCAGAAGGATGCGAAAGCTTTTGTTAGGACTTGCATGTGAGAAATGTCAGAAGTTCTCTCCCCTAATCCGAGCACCAGCTAAGGATCTGCTACCTCTAACTAGCCCGTGGCCATTTGCCCAGTGGGGACTGGACATCGTGGGTCCTCTCCCTATGGCAACAGGGAAACTAAAATTCCTACTTATTGGCACAGACTATTTCACTAAGTGGATAGAGGGCGAAGCTCTGGTGAAAATCACTGAAGCCATGGTGGAAAAATTTGTATGGTGCAAGATCATCACGAGGTTTGGAGTACCATACTCCATCATCTCAGACAATGGGTCCCAGTTCAGCAAGAAGTTCAAAGCCTTTTGTGCCCAGTACGGCATCAGAAACTACTATTCCACCCCAGCTTACCCACAGAGTAATGGGCAAGCAGAGGCTTCCAACAAGACTATCCTTAAAAGTCTCAAGAAAAGGTTGGAAAGCAAGAAGGGAAAATGGCCCGACGAGCTTCCAACCGTACTATGGGCATACAGGACAACCCCACGGTGATCTACGGGAGAGATGCCGTACTCCCTTGCTTACGGGACTGAGGCAGTAATCCCATTGGAGTTTGGCTTACCAATGAATCGAACTGCTTTGGTGGAATCTGGAGGCAACGATAGAGCCCTAGCCGAGCAGCTCGACCTTGCCGAGGACAAGAGAGAGCGTGCACTTATTACATTAGCAGCATACCAGGAGCAGCTACGGAGATGTTACAACAAGAAAGTGCAGCCAAGAGAATTCAAGATTGGGGATCTAGTCCTGAGGAAAGTCTTGGCTAACACCAAAGTATCCACTGATGGAAAGCTTGGACCGAACTGGGAAGGCCCATATAAGATTGCGGGGATTGCTGGCATCGGGGCTTATCGTTTGGCCGACCTGGATGGAAACCCAGTACCGCGGCCGTGGAATGTCCAGAACTTGAGAAAGTTCTACCAGTGATTTGATTATGTGATTACGAATACAATCACATCGTTTTTGTTTTTTAAAGTAAATACGAGTAAATTCACTTTATACCGAGTTGGGATTACGAATAAAATCACCAGCATAAGTTATTTCGATCCTTTATCTCTATTTCCAAGTATGAATAAAATTTGGTCTTTATTGCTTAATATGAACCCAAATTGCTTCCAATTTGGATTCCTATTGGGGAGCAGAGAATGTGTATTAAAGCAACAAAGACACTCGAAAATTCCTAAGGACAACAAAAAATTAATGAGCAACAAATCTCTAAGTATGAAGAAACTTAGATGTGCAACGAACATTGCAACAATTAGATGTCTAAGTATGAAGAAACTTAGATATGCAACGAACATTGCAACAATTAAATTCTAAGTAAGAGGAAACTTAGATGTGCAACGAAAATTGCACGCAAACGCTAAGTATGAATTTAGATGTGCAACGAAAATTGCACTCAAACGCTAAGTATGAATAAACTTAGATTCGCAATGAATATTGCAATGGATCCTAAGTACGAAGAAACCTAGATTCCCAAAATATGAAAACATTTAGGATGTAACAAGTTCAAGCGTAAAGGCACCTGAACACTGAGTATAAGCACGAAGGAGCTTACAACGAAAACTACGAAGTGAAAACACACTTAGAACCACGAGCATGAAAATACTTAAAAAAAAAGTACCAGCATCAAACGACGGAAGTATCAAAATACCAACAGGCCGCAGACGGCCGAACAAGACCACACAAGGTCAGGAGTGGAGCTCAGAAAATAAAAAACAGGAATGGTAATAGGCATCAAGCCTCTTCACCGTGCTGTCCAGCATCGGTGGCAAGATTGGGGTTAGGGTTGTCATCTCCAAGGCCTTCAGCAGAAATGGTAAGGTCAGTGACGGTTTCTTTTGTCAGGGATCGTTTGGCAAGGGGCTCAGGTTGAGCTTCAGAATTGGGCTGAGCTTGGGCGTCGAGACTGGCCTGAGTAGCAGCTACCTCACTTGGAAGCTCCATGTCGGTCCAAAGAGAGGAAGACGGGTCCACCCCAAGCTTGGTAAGGCACCTCTGCCAAGCCGCGCCACAGACAGTATCTTGTACTGCTGGCATTTGAGCCCTGTAATTATCCGTTACCTCAAGCACGGCCCTGTCATATTCAGCTTTGGCCTTTGCATTGGCAGAGGATAGCTCAAGGCGTAGTTGCTGCTCAGTTTCCTCAGCCCTTCTTTTTTGCTCAGACAGCTCCCCCTTCAGCTTATCTATCTCCTCCCGAGCTTCCTTGAGCGATTGAGCATGTTGGGCACTCTCCCGCTCGGCTTTATCAGCCCTTTTTTGTTCCTTTTTAAGGTCCTTATCGGCCTTTTTTGCTCGGTCAAAACCGGCAGCAGCTTTCTGCATAATTTGCAAAGAAAGAGACAACTAGCAATAAGAAAGAGAAATATTACAGGAGGAAGGCCTGTATGGAAACAGCGAATAAACTTTATACCTTGGCGCTTGATTGGAAGATTGACTTCATAAGAGTGTCAGAAGAACTACTCTTTTCTCTCTCCATGTTAAGCGGGAGGAGAGTCGCTCTGGACACACCAAATGCCACCTCGGAGGAAGAAATTTTGTCAGTTGAGGACAGAGGGGTACCATTAGGACGTGCTAGAGTTGGGCCCCAGGGCTGTACCAGGGGTGGAGAATTGGTAAGGTGTTGACCGGAGCTTGAATCCCCAGTCCTCCTCCTCTATGGGGGGGGTTGGACGTCCTGGGGACTCTCTGCTGGTCTCTTGTCCCTTTGTTGATTAGGGAGAGAGGTTGTTGATTGAGGAGGATCGGTGGCTTGAGCAGCTGGACAAGCACGGGAAGCCCTCCGGCCGAGGTTCAACTCACCTAGCAAATTGATTGGCTGGAGAGGCATCTCTTCTCGAGCCAGAGAAGGGGAGTAGCCTGGCGAATCGTCTGAGTCCGCAAGAAGGGCGGCCTGCTCGGTCAGGGATCGGACGATTGCACGGTGGTCAAACCCACCTATTCCTTCCTCTTCCTCTTCTTCTTCTTCTTCGGCTATCACCCGTCCGGATGTGCTTGCTTCTTGCTCAGTACGGGTAAGAATCGGGATTGCAGTAGGATCTCGGGGATATGGGCAAAAGTTACCTACTGTTGGAGGTCCCTGGGAGCTCGTGAACGTGTTACCCTCCCTCTTCGCTGACGATTACTAGGCCTGGTCGGTCTCTGATCCGTAGGAGCAAGTGGGGTTATCAGGGGAGCAGCTGGAGGCCAGGGATGCCTCGACCTCGGCTCACCAACTCTTCTGACGCCTCCCCAATAGGAAGGAGTGTAGTCCAGCAGGATATGAGCAGCTCAGCCAAGACCTACTGGGACAAGTTCAAAACCGTCGAAGTACAGCGCCCTAGCAATCTCTTCTCAATGTAACCTCCCGTGGTTCAGCCGACCACCATGGTTAAGATTGCTAGCTGCAAAACAATGAAGGGAAAGATAGTTAGGAGAAGTAAACGAAGCATTAAAACAGCAAAGGAAGAAAAGAAATAAAGGCGTGAGCACTAACGTGGTCGGCCCGCGACCGTTGGGCAAGCGAAGCCAATGGTATTTCCCTCCACGTCTCTGGGCTCCCAGTTGCTAGTGACAACGAGGTAGTCATCTGCTTCGCCCTTCGATGAGTTGGGCAGGTTGGTGATAAGTTTCTCATTGGGATCTCTGGCCTTGAAGTAGTAGTTGTTGTCAGATGTAGGGACTACGCTATATAGGTAATGCAGATCCCACCAGTCCAGATGAAGGCCGAGCAGCCTGTTTAGGGCAACAGTGCCCATTACTACCCTAACGAAATTAGGGCAGAGCTGCATAGGGTTCAACTTGCACCTAAAGCTGACCTCCTTAAAGAAAGGGTGTAGGGGGAATCTAAGGCCACCCTCCACTATGAAAATTAGGGGTATATGGATTCTTGTTTCATCCTGACCCTCCTCTCTTCCGTCATTACGATGGTTCAGCTGGAATTGTACATCGGCGGGGATTTCGTATTTCCTACGGAATTCTGTCATTTTCTCAGGGGTACTAAGAAGGGCTCTGTGTCTCCCCATAGCTAGGGTTTCGTCGTTGAAACCCAGAGGGGGGGAAGATGACGGTGAACAGAGAAATTAGAAAGGACAGATACAGAAAGGTCACTTACGTGAAAAGATGGACCTAAAAGATGATACTCTCCGACGGGAACGGCAGACGATTTTTGACGAAGACTGGAGAAGAATTTCGTTGCAGAAAACTTGAGCGTCGTTAATGGCGGGTGAAGCTCTCTCGCTCTCTCTCTCTCTCTCTTTTGCTCTTTCTTCTGATGAAAGGAGTAAGAGAAATGAAAGTAGGGGAGGGGTTTTTTGGGACTTAAAAAGGTTTAAGAGGGAAAAGGTAATCATTATCTCGCTCAAAATCCCATAAAGTTGGGGCATGACGCGTCTAAACACGTCAGCAAAGCCGTCCTTTGGGCTTATCTGGCGACCAACGGGTCACTTCGCATTTAATGCGAAAACAACCCTGCTCCCCACGTGAGGAGGAGGCGTGCAAGAGATGCATCGTGCAGGGGATGCATCAGGAGCCGTTGAAGCTCTGCGCACCACTGACGAATAGCAGCAGTGGCAGAGCTGGGGAGCAATTGGAGTGGGTAAAATCTGGTTACCCTACTGCTAGGCATAGCACGTGCCTATCGAAGTCACCATGAGAGGGTGAATAGCTCGACACCACAAAGGGAGTCTGTAAGCCCCGTGCCGAGCTGTAATGACCATGAAAAAAGGTCAGAATAACTAAATAAGTTAATAAATCAGGATGCCCAAGCTCGGCGCAAGACGAAAAGGGATGACTCTGATATGGCCGAGCTAGGAAGGCTACGTATATAGCTTAAACAGCATTCTGGAACACATAAGTTCAGCTCGGCGTGATAAGCTGGGCTATGTACGGGTTACTCCGAGCTACTTGGAAGCTCGGCAACGCCACGAATGGGGCGGAGAGACGTTCCAGAATACTCTACAGCGGCTCCTTATGAGATAAGGAGCAATCCCGTAAAATATGGGATTGGTATGGGAAGTCCTAATGTGATTAGGAGTATATGTAATCCTATATGGAAAGAAAGACCCCTGCTGAACGAGATTTAGCAGGATATGGAAACCCGTCCCTAATAGGAAAGTCCTATTAGGAAAGGGATTCCTAAAGGAAATAGGAAACAAGGGGCACGAGATGCCTAAGATGATGAGCGTCTACACCTATAAATACAAGGCAATAACCATGGCAAAAGGTACGCGGTGAAACCCATTTCATAGGCATTGTGGTTTGAATTCTCCAGTACGTGATACTAACTTAGGCATTGGAGGGCCTTTACCGACGAGAGGCAAAGGCGCTCTAACCCTTCTTCTGTCTTGCAGATTACGGGTTGAGTCAAGGAAGCACGTGATCCAGGGCTACGAGGATTTAATCCCCGTACAGTACCTCTTCACCGGTTTAAAGAAAAAGGATAGACCTTGGCGCTCAATGGCTTCAACAATGGGATGCTAACCCAATCGGGTTTGGTTGACTTGTCTCTCGCAAGTAAACACCCTCGACTCCATTTTGTTCACCCACGCATCCTTCTTAATTCTCTCCTCTTCCTCCTTCTCCCTTTTCTTCCTTTCATCCTCCTCATTTGGTTCAACCATTGGACGCTTACTTGAACTTTTAGCTGGCCCTTGGCTCGGCCCAAACCCGTCCCTTGGTTTCCCGTCAAACTCTATTTTCTTTGTCGCTGCGTGCTTCCTTTTAACCATGGCTCCAATCAGACAGCCTCACCCCAACAACGCACACAATCAGATTTTCCAGCAACAACCCAAATTCAGCATCGGGAGTGATAACAATCAACAAAACACACACAAATTTAAGCCCAGCAATCCCATATTTGGTACCGGCTCAGTAGATCAAGTCATAATCAGAGTTCAAACCCAGCTTAGCAATGAAATAACAGATTTCTAAAAATACATACTCCAACAGAATTCAAACAAACAGCAGCAGTGAATTTTAAAACTCAACCCAGACCCATGTTCTTAATTAATAACAGCCCAACGACGATAGTGGAGAAAAACCCAGATTAAAATGCCCACATTTAGCCCACAACCCTTAAACAATGCACAACCCAGATTTTCTTTAGTAAACCGAGTGGTGGATAGGAGAGAGATGGAAACTTTCATGGGTATTAAAGGGGGTGGAGAGAGAAGAGAGATTAACTTGATATTTGATGAGAAAACATGGAAACTCAGCCCATCTTCCACTGTCCTTTCGCGGTATGCTCAAAGCCCATCAAAACCGAGCCTTAATCTGAGTTCTGAGTTGAGAATCTCGATTTTAATGGGAAAATCTCGAGATTGAGGTGATAACCTTGAAGCTTTCAACTGAACCCTTGAGTTTTTGAAGTTCCCTTGAGTGATTGAAGTAGGAAAATAGGTTTGGATGGTGGATTTGGGTAGAACCATGAAAGAGTGGTTCGGTTATGCAGGTTTTGGGTGTTTTGTGGTGAGAGAGAGAAGAGGGACGTGGGTTAGAAGAGATGAGAGAGAGAATGGAGAGGTCGGGTTATGGAGATTGGAGATGGGTTTTGGTTTTTCGGTTGGGGATTTCAGACGAGAGAGAGAGAGAGAGAGAGAGAGAGAGAGAGAGAGAGAGTATTGAGGGTTAATGGAGATGGGGGTTGTGGATATTTGCAGTGGATGGGAGAAGAGTGGTGCTGGTGGCTATGGAGGTGGAGGAAAGAGAGAAGGGTAATGGGGTTAGGGCTTAGAAGTTGGGCGTGGGTTTTGGTAGAAAAAGAATAGGATGTATTTATAGTGGGGTAGGAGAGTGTGGGCCACGGGTTAAGAAATTTTGAATTTTCCCCAGTTAATACCGGTAGCTCCATTATCCCAATACCGGTATCCCTGCTTCTATTCCCAAGGTACTGGTAGTTAAAAATTCAAGGTATCGGTAGCTCTAGCAATTTCCTGTTTCCCATTTCGGCTTCATCCAGTAAACTTCCAACTAGGGATGGCAATGGGGAGGGTAAGGGGTGGATACCACTACCTCCATCCCCGATCCCCAAACCTATATCAATCCCCATCCCCTCCCCGATCCCCACTGGGGATTTTATTTTAACCTCCATCCCTGCCCCGATGCGGGGAACGGGGATCCCCACGGGGAATCAGGGATCCAAAAATAGTTGCTCTTTAACGTGTAGGCTTTTTTTTTTAATAGTCGTACACTTTAAAGTGAATCAGCTTGCTACTGTCCCAAAAGCTCAAGTTGTTTGGATTTTTGCCCAATATGTACATCCAGCACTTCCATCACGTGCTACTGAAGAGATAACACTTCCATCACATCACATGCAATCCACTAAAAGAGTTTACCATGTGAGATCACAAATTAATATGAACAAATGGAGTGCACAATCAAATATCAAAACAACTTTTCTGTAAATCCGGAACAGATAAATTTTAAGTTATGACTTATGAGGTATGACTTAAAATTTAAGTAATGACTTCTGAGTTCTGACCGGTCCTGTAGTCCACTGACCAGAGTTATAGACAGACGGGCCGGGTGGCTGTGGTGGAAAATAAATTTTAAAAACTTATAATATAATAAATAAATATATATATATATATATGTGTGTGTGTGTGTGTGTGTGTGTGAAAGGGGATGCGGGGAGGGGCGGGGATCGGGTGGGGGACTGATAATACCATCCCCTACCCGATCCCCGAAATCTTTTAAAAATAATCCCCATCCCCTACCGGATCCCCGAAAAAATCCCCGAATGGGTAAGGGACGGGTTGGATAGGGGCGGGTCGGCCAAGATTGCCATCCCTACTTCCAACCTCACACACTCCATTCACACATCCCCAAACCACCTGTAGAACATTGAAATCACTTTCTCCAACCCTCCAAACATCCGGTTTCCTAAGTTTAATCAATGAAATGGAGACACGAACTATGGTTCAAAATTAAGGACGAGGGAGACACTTTGTGGTAAAATCATGCAATAATGCCTTGAATCATTTCCTAAGTACGCCGACCAACTCCAATGTGATGCATACGAGATATTTACACTACTCAAACATGAACAAAAGAGTATTATGTACGCGAATGCGAGAAATGAGAGCAAAAAGCATGGGATGCTTTGAAACGAATTTCTACTCTAAACAATGCACGATACTCGACCAACAAGGGCTCAAATTGTTCAATGAAGTTCATGTATATGCGATCGACATGGGTTCAAACACACAACCGAATTCACCGGGGTACCGACTCTTGCCTATATGAACAAATTGAGCATAATTAATGTATCTAGCATGTTAAAACCTAATAAAACGGGAAAATTTACTTAAAAAATTTTGAAATTTTGACGGAAATTGAAATTAAACTGGAATATGTACACTACACTATTCCCTCTCCCCAACTTAAAATTTGCAATGTCCTCAATGCAAGAGAACTAACGTAAAGAGAGATAGGGGAACAAAAATTGTACCGACGGGGAGGCATGTCAACCTCCAAGACCTCGACCAAGTTTGAGGAATTTTTCTACCTCTTGCTTCTTTCGTCATCGGCAATACTTCCAAGGCTTCCTCCTTCGGCCCCTCTCCGGGACCACAGTTAGTTGTACAGGACCATCCTCAATGACTTTATAGGCCTTACAACCGCGACATTTCGTCGCACCGATGCTTAGAGCTCCTGAATGTCTCACTCACCCCAAGTTAGGCCCAAACTACCAAGGCTGGTATGGTAGCATGGTCACCCTGCAAAATACTTAATTGTCGACTACCTACTAAGAGAAGCAATATGAGAACCGCCCAGCTCCTGTTATCCGGGCTCCACAATGAGCAATATTTATAATATGTACAATGAAAAAGGAAAACCCACCATGATCTTCATGCGATTGCACGGGTACTACTTTTCTTCCCAAGCTCGAGACTGTGGCTAGACCATAAGTAGCTCAAGCTCGGGTGGCTATACCGGACCGTCAAAACACCGTTCGAGCATGACAAACACTAGAGCTCTCTCTCACTCCACGGATTTTACTTCTCCTAGAAATTTGTTACGTTAGAACTCAAAGTGTCCAAGTCGCACACAATACCCCTTTAAACAATTAAGTCCAACGTCGCCAACGAACTCCGCACAGAGCGGACACAAGACAAAGACTGTCGTCGTGCCATAAACATGAGAATATTCATGCGCCCCCACCCATTCACGGAAACTCACTCTCTGCAAGGGGCTTATCTAAAGAGTGCGGGCGTTTAGTTGCGAATCACTCCCATCAGAAAAGGCGATTTATAAGCAAGCCTTATGTCATTGACGCACTTGTGTTATCTTATCATCACGTGTGGGGTCTCCAAGATTTTATTAAAAAGAATAAAGCATGGCCCTTCTAACCGGAGGTGGGCACAAGCGCATTGTTGTCTAGCCGGCGTGCAAAGCTAGTCCCAAGTCAATGATGGAAAACCCAATGCAAAGAGGGGCAAAGGGTCGGGCTCTCTAAACAATTAAGTTCACAGGTACGCGTTAGCTCCCCGTGAAAAGTGAAGTCACGAAGACTCCACGGGCAATTCACACAAGAATTTAAATCGGAGGGTCGTCCAAATAGACCAGATCAACCAACTTTTCAACCTCCTCCTCGTCATTAAAGTTTTTCAAAAATGGTTTTAACCTTTGACCGTTCACCTTGAAAATTTTGCCATCGTTTGGATTAAAAACATCTATCGCCCCATGAGGATACACTTGATGCACAAAATACGGCCCAACCCACCGTGAACGCAATTTTTCCCGAAAAAGATGGAGTCTAGAGTTATACAAAAGCACCTTTTGATTCACATGAAAGTCCTTCCTTGAAATGTTTTTATCGTGAAATTCTTTGATTTTTTCCTTGTAAATGGCCGTGCTCTCATATGCATCTCTCCGAATCTCCTCAAGGTCATTGATTTGGAGCTTCTTATGCGTACCGGCCACGAGCATGCGATAATTCAAAGATTTGATGGCCCAATAGGCCTTGGGCTCAAGTTCGACCGGCAAGTGACACGCTTTCCCATAGACCAAGCGGTAAGGGGACATCCCCAACACTGTTTTATACGCGGTTCGATAGGCCCACAAGGAATCGGTCAATCGAGTAGACCAATCCTTTCGATTAGGATTCACCATTTTCTCAAGAATGTCCTTAATCTCCCAGTTCTCAAGTTCGGCTTGACCATTGGTTTGTGGATGATAGGTCGTGGAGACCTTGTGAGTGATACCGTACTTATGCATTAAAGTTTCAAAGGGCCTATTACAAAAATGGGTCCCTTGATCACTAATGATCGCGCGCGAAGTACCAAACCTAGCCAAGACATGCTCTTTCAATAACTCTATAACCACCTTGTAGTCATTCGTACGAGTGGGGATCGCCTCAACCCACTTGCACACATAGTCCACCGCAAGAAAAATATAGAGGTACCCGAAAGACAAAGGGAATGGACCCATGAAATCGATGCCCCAACAGTCGAAGACTTCAACAACAATAACATTGGTTAGGGGCATCATGTTCCGCCTTGTCACTACTTCCAATTGTTGACACCTCTCACAAGTTTTGCAAAACTTGAAAGCATATTTGAAGAGTGTCGGCCAATATAACCAGCATTGGGGGATTTTTGCGGAGGTTTTCTTAGCGGAGAAGTGTCCCCCACATGCCTCGGTGTGGCAAAAAGAAAGGACGGCTCAATGATCAACATCCGGCACACATTGCCGGATGATTTGATCCGAACAATACTTGAAAAGATAAGAATCAACAAAGAAAAATCTTTTCAGCTCACTTAAGAACCACCGCCTCTCTTGCAGAGTCCAATCGGTAGGAAGTTGACCCGTGGCAAAGTAGTTCACAATATCCGCAAAATCACGAGCAAGAAGTGACACCGAACAATTGCTCATCAGGGAATGAGTCAATGATAGGAATGTTCGAGGAGCGATCTTCAAACTCAAGATGAGACAAATGATCCGCGACCACATTTTTAATTCCTTTTTTATCCTTGATTATTAAGTTGAATTCTTGGAAAAATAGGACCCACCTAATTAACCGCGCTTTAGCATCTTGCTTAGTCATGAGATATTTCAACACGGCGTGGTCCGTGAAGACCACGAGAGGGGACCCTATCAAGTAGGACCGGAATTTGTCAAGAGCAAAGACAACCGCGAGCAACTCTTTCTCCGTAGTGGAGTAATTCAATTGGGCGTCATTGAGAGTCTTGCTCGAGTAAGAAATGACACATGGCTTTTTTCCTCTCCTTTGGCCCAAAACGGAGCGAATCGCATCGTCACTCGCGTCGCACGTCAACTCAAATGGAAGGTCCCAATCGGGAGCTCGCACAATCAGTAGAGTGGTGAGACCAGATTTTAACTCAGAGAATGCCTCCTCACACACGGGGGTCCAAATGAATGGTGCGTCTTTTGAGAGGAGGTGACACAAAGGACGCGAGATGGTACTAAAATCCTTTATGAAACGGCGGTAAAAACCTGTGTGCCTAAGAAAAGAACGAATATCTGTCACGCACTTAGGGGTAGGGAGGTTTGCAATCAAATCAATTTTGGCTTTGTCAACCTCTATCCCCTTCGAAGACACAATGTGCCCCAACACAATCCCGTTGGTCACCATGAAATGGCATTTCTCCCAATTGAGAATAAGGTGTTTCTCCTCACACCTCTCCAACATGCACTCAAGGTTCGCTAGACACAACTCAAATGAGTCCCCAAATACCAAGAAGTCATCCATGAAGACTTCAATGATTTTCTCCATCATGTTACTAAAAATACCCATCATGCACCTTGAAAAGGTTCCGGGTGCATTACATAAGCCAAAAGGCATGCGCTCACAAGCAAAAGTGCCAAAGGGACACGTGAAGGTGGTCTTCTCTTGATCCTCCAGTGCAACCTCGATTTGATTATACCCGGAGTACCCGTCGAGAAAGCAATAAAAAGCATGACTGGCTACTCTCTCCAAGATTTGATCTATGAAAAGGAAGAAGGAAGTGGTCTTTTCTCGTGCTTGCATTCAACTTTCGGTAATCTATGCACACTTTCCATCCGGTGGTCACCCTTTGAGGTACCAACTCATCATTGAAATTTTTGACCACCGTGATGCCGGACATATTAGGAACAACTTGGATAGGGCTCACCCACTTACTATCCGCGATAGGGTAGATGATCTCAACATCCAATAACTTTAAGACCTCCGCCCGAACCACTTCTTTCATGATGGGGTTCAATCAACTTTGTGGTTGGCGAGACGACGTCACATCCTCTTCAAGATAGATGTGGTGTGTGCAAACCGAGGGATCAATCCCGTGAATATCGGCAATGGACCAACCGATGGCCTTTGTGTGCCGCTTCAACACCGCTAATAAATCGGACTCTTGGTGTGCCTCAAGGGAGAGGAAATCACCACAAGGAAGGTTTCACTAACACCAAGGAAGACATACTTCAAAGTGTCTGGGAGGGTTTTTAACTTAAGCTTGGGTGGTTGGACACTAGACGGAAGAGTTTTGCTCTCGAGGGGAGGCAAATCTTCAAACTTAGGTTACCACATGTCCGTCCCACAAACATCCTCCACTTCTAACAAAGAATACAAGTACTCAACCTCCGGTGAATCTAAAAACGACACCTCCTTGGCGGTAAGATAAACCTCAAGTGGATCCTTGTAAAGTATGGTGTCTACGTGCTCTTGGACCAAAGTGTCTATTAAACTCACCTCATGAATATCATCATCGTCCCCTATTTGAGACACATTCACTGCCATTTTCATATTCCCAAAGGTCATGTTCAATAACCCATTACGACAATGAATGACCGCATTGGAAGTTGCCATGAAGGGGCGTCCGAGAATGATGGGTGTTTGTGCTTGTGAAGCGTTGGCGACGGGACACGTGTTTAGAACCACAAAGTCCACAGGGTAGACAAAATTGTCCACTTGGACTAAGACATCCTCCACTAAACTCTTAGGAATACGGATACTACGATCCGCTAATTGAAGCGTCACTCTCGTGGCTTTCATCTCTCCCAAGCCTATTTCCTCATACACTGAAAACCGAAGCAAATTCACACTCGCCTCCAAATCAAGCAAAGCTCTCTTAACTCTCTTACCCCCTATGACAATGGAAATGGTAGGACGACCGCGGTCTTTATACTTCGGAGCTATGTTGGTTTGGATGATGGAACTCACTTGCTCGGTTAAAAACACTTTCTTTTGGACATTCAACTTACGTTTAACAGTGCATAAGTCCTTAAGAAATTTAGCATAGTTGGGTATGGTTCTAATGGCATCCAAAAGAGGGATGTTGATCTTAACTTATTCTAGAACCTCATACACCTCGATGTTCAAAGAAGGCTTGGCTAGCACTTTCAACCTTTGGGGATAAGGTGCCGGAAACGGACAAACGAGTGAATTTTGCTCCACAACCTTGGGTGGTTCAACCTTGCCACTTGAAGAAGGTTCCTCAACAACAACAGGAAGAGAAGGGACCACGAGAGGAGTAGGTTTCGGAGAGATAGTCTTATCAATCTCATTACCACTTCTCAAGACGGAAATCGACTTAACTTGCTCAAGATTATTCGGGTCTTGGCCCGACGTGGTGCGTGCCAAATGGACTCCTTAGGGGTTTGCTTGTGGTTGAGATGAGAACTTTCCCTTCTCTTGTTGAAGCTGTCCCACGGACATGGTTAACCTAGTCACTTAACCTTGGATCTCTCTCAACGCATGAGCATTTTGCTCGTTGGTCACCGTTTCACTTTGAATGAAAAATTACATGGTTTCCTCCAATAAGCGCTTTTGAGGTGGTTGATAAAAATTAGACCCATAGTGTTGTTGATTTGGAGGGTACTGGGATTGACCCTGGCTTTGATTTTGACCTTGGAGTGGTCAATAGCCTTGGTTGTAGGCCGGGGGTGGCCTTTGAGCTTACCCTTGATTTGTCCCCCTCCAACCAAAAGCAGGATTGTCCTTGGTTCCGGGGTTATAGGTGTTTGAGAAAGGGTCATATCGTTGACCCACGGCACTCACCTTTGCTTGTTCTGCTACCCCACCATGAAGAATTTCCTTCAAATCCGGAAGAGTTAGGCAATCATCGGTTGAATGCCCTTGGGTTACGCAAAGCACACACTCCTTCACACTTTTAAATTCCAGATTCTCCAATTTTTTAGTGATTTGGGAAAGCTTAAAATTTACATCATCTTGTTCTTTAAGCACATACTTCCCTCTCTCACTCGAACCTTGATTAGCACTCGCACTCGCACCCACCCGATGATAGATCTTGTCCGAGGGATCCGCATAATCCCATGACTAGTTGTTCTCGGCGAGTTTGTCGAGAAAATCATAACACCCCTGAGGATTATTGTTTTTCCATTGCACATGGTGTCAATGAATTGCCGAGTGCCTTGTGAAATACCCTCATAGAAAAACGTGACCTTGTCCTTTACCGAAAAACCATAATGTGGGACAACAGTCAAAAGACTTTTAAATCTCTCCCATACAGCGAAAAATGGTTCATTTGGTTTTTCGGCAAAGTTGGAGACACGCCTTTTCATCTCCATGGTTTTATGCAAAGGGTAGAACTTTTTACGAAACTCATCATGCATTTCTTCCCATGAAGTGATGGAAAGCGGTTTTAGAGTTGAAAGCCAAGTTCGGGCTTGGTCCTTAAGAGAAAAAAGAAACAATTTCATGCGTGCGGACTCAAGCTCAACCTCAACAGTCACAAGCATGTTCACAAGATCCAAAAATTCCCTCACGTGATCGTAAGGGCATTGGGACTTCATCCCATAGAAAACAGGTAATATGGAAATTGTGTTGGGCTTAATCGTGTAAACGGCATTCTCGGCGGTGGGTGTGGGATGAGCCATGGGCGATGGTGGTAGGTGGTAAATGGTGTGTGGGGTTAAGATACTGCCGCATGGACAGCACTTGTGGTTGTGGTGGTGGTGGTGGTTGCTCACGCTCGCTCATGTTGTTAAATGGATTATCAAAATCAATAATTCTACGGTGACGATCTCTAACGTAGACTTGCATGCACCAAACACAACAGACTGGAGGGGTTATACCACCGCCTCACCATAAACAGTTCCGAAGGGCTATTCTGCCGCCTCGTTATATATAGGACAAGAATTTAAAAAAAAAAAACCAATATACTTCCTCAAGCTTTGTTAAACCTCAATTTAAACAATCAACTGTTTGGTTAGAGGTATCCACTCTTAGAACTATACTAGTTGAACAAAAATAAACTAAGCAATATGTACTAATGAAATGGGATACTTACAATGGCGTGGCGCGAGGCAAACTCACGTGGAGCGGAACATTGGGTCCCCGACAACGGCGCCAAAAATGCTTGCGCCCTTGGATTGTATTTCCAATATTATTTCCCCAAGCGTAGGATTTAGGTCGGCAGTAGCATGATAACCGGTAAGTTCCGGTCAATTCCACAGAGACCGAATGCGTTGAGCGTGTTGATTGATTCATGAATGAGGGTTTTAGCCTTAAAGCGGCAAACTTGGCTTGTGATTTGGGGTGGAATTCACTTAACTCCGTGAATGACGGGAAATTAAAAAGCCTAATTAAAACAAGGCTAAGTCAAATGGTTCACAACACCATGCCTTAGGCCAATTCGTTCTCCTCTAAGATAACCGGCTCGGGGACGTCGTTAAACGACCCCGAACAGAAGATTTGTTTTTTGAACTCGTTTGATTAGAAGTGGTGTTTCTCAAAGAGTAGGATTCTTGTGCTATTTAGACAAACATTTTGATTGACATAGCCCTAAGCATCACACGTACCAAATGGTCAAGCCTTTGGCTACGTGTGATCAAAGGGATTAACAAATCAAAATTTTGTTACATCAAATTAATCCTAACTCTTTGATTAACAAACGATGTTTGCAATTTGGCGATGAGAGAGAATTAACCTGAGTCATGGGGTGCTACTCACCCCAAGACCGAGCCTAAAACGACTACTCGATCATTACATTAGTTAACAAGTCTAGAAATTTGAAGAAAGCTAAAAACATGTTGAATAACTCTAAAAACTGATTTTTAGTGTTTATCCTAGGTTTGCCTAACACTTTAAACTTTGAGAAATTAAAAAACAACACTTAGAACGAAGGTTTTCAAAGGATTAAGCTAGAAAAACAAGGAAACGAAGAACTTGACGAAAATGAAAATAAACTAGATTTATATAAAGATCTCAACACGTACTACAACATTAAAGAAAATGAATTACCTTGAAACTAAATGGAAGAGCTTCAAATCCTAGAGAGAATGTAGAGCTAAAACTAAGGAAAAATGAAAAGAGGTAAAAAGAGAAGGTGAAGTTCAAGTCTAAACCTAAAAGACTGAGTTTTGAGCTTAAAAAGCCCCAAAAAGTCGTCCCAAATAATTACGAAAGTGCCACTAGATATTTGAGATCGAGCCAAAAAAAGTCTGAAAATTTTCTAGGGATACCGGTATCTCATTTTTCAAGCTATCGGTATCTGTCTTCAAAGTACTTTTTGATTCAAGGATACCGGTATCTCATTTTTTCAGCTACCGGTATCTACCTTCAAAATGTGAAATTTTCTTCAGGGATACCGATATCTCATTTTTGCAACTACTGGTATCTCTCCTCGGCTTTTTCCTCTTTCTTCCTTTATTCATCTCCCGACCTTTTGGTCTCCCTAAGCCTTGTCCGGTGCTTCGTTCTTGGCTCTCGGGGCTCGGTCGGAGTGCCATGTGGCCTTGGGTACTCGGGTACTTCTTTGGTTAAACCATGGCATCAAAAATCGCCATTTTCACCCATTTTTCCTGAAACTACCACAATACACCCATGCACAATATCAACCGTATAAAAGCTATAAAATTCATGCGTGTGTGACATAAATGAGAGAGATAAACCCCTTTATTTACACTATTGGGGGCTTATCACCAACCATTTATGAATATGCACTACATTGTCCTAATATGTGAGTGAACCTTATATATTGAGAATATATAAGCCATTCTCTTCATTCCTTCCTCCCTTGTAAATTTGGTTCCAAAGTTTTCAAAAATCGTTGGTACACAATGAGTACATTTACTCTGAAGCTGTTTAACTCCTTTTGTTGAAGCAAAAAATTATAACTAATTTGAACAATAACATCACAACTTCAAGATGCCGTTTTCCTTTCCTAAATATCTACCTTCAAACTAGCGCAGCTGTCCCCTCCTTCTGGCTTAACATCAAGCTGCACAACAAGTTCCACTACACTTTGTACAAGTCTGGGGACAAAAAGCATGACAGTGTACAACAACTTCACACCCAAACATGTCCCTAAACATGCGAGATGAGATCCTCCACCATGTCACTCCAATGCATGACAAGGCTCTTAACTTTTCTAATAAGTAGAACATGTATGCAAAGTAACAACAGTCGACCCCTTAGAGCCTAGGCGATAAAAGGGTTTACCAGCTTCTGTTGGACAGATAATAGCCTTCAACCACCAGTAATGGATAGACAAATTGAGATCTGTTGGCAATACCATAGGTGAAGACCATCCGTAATGCTACTACAAAACCCGCCACCTTCAAAATAATGTATCGCATAAGCAAAAAAAACATAGTGGTTGCAGTTACCATTTAACTGATCAGTTCCTAAATCACATAGTAGCGTAAATCAATCACACACAATCAAGGAATAAGAACAGTAAAGAAATCGACAGCAGGATTTACGTGGTTCCTCAAAATCGGATACCTCCACGGTAGCGAGCGACTCTGTTATTATGATAATAGTTGGTCAGGGTTTTACAATAGAGAGTAGTTATAAGCCCTACTTTATTACAACCCTAAAATTATGTACCGTTCTGCTCCGTTTTGCTGAGCATCTGCCCTTCATTAGAACTTCTCGGTACCTCTCCATATGAGCCACAAGTTCCAACACCACACAATAGTTAGCGTTAGAGAACATGAAGCACTACTTACATAGTCTGAAAGTGGTCCCTTGGGATCCATAATAACGAAGTGCAGGCAGTGCAGAAGTGAAGTATAAAACCCGCAGAGCAGAAACCCCACCAAATCATATCAGAAGTTTCCTGACTGAAACATTTGCGTAAGGTAGATTTGATGAGGATAGGGGAGGGAAAGCAGGCTACCTGGCCATAATATCATCTTCCACAAGAAAATGATTAGATGCCAAGGCGTCCATCACTTCTTTAAGAACCTAAGTTTAAAAAACAGACAAAAGTCAGCAAAATTCAATAGATACAGTTGGCTAAGCAAAGGAGTTAGCTCACCTGAATTGTAGATTGCCAAATATCTACTGCAAGAGGAGACCTAACTCTTGAAAATACATCGCTAACATTGCCTAGGTGGTAGTTTGAACTTCCCATAAACTGTTGTAGCCAGGTACTCGCTTTCCCAATTCAGCAATATATCTTTGACCGCCACTCAAGGAAGATGAGCAAAGTAACTCAAGATGAGAATATGCCACTATGCTGACAACGAAATTTAATAGTTCCATATTTTTTGATAGTGAACATTTTCTCTTGTAGAGACTTACAAGACATCTGGAACAAAGAGGTCACAACATGAATTTCTATTTGCAGTAATGAGAGGTATGTTTGATTAATTTAATGACCATATAAGCTCAAGCACAACAAATTGTAAATGAGATAGCAAAAAGTGAGAGGAAAAACTCTAAATATCTAAACATAAGAAAGATTCACGAGATCCAAATCCAAAATAAGTGTCAGCACAATCATATAGACTTTTATTCTTGCGGTTGGGTTGCAAATTCGTGTAAAGCTATCTTAAAGGAACAAAGCATGGGAACAATATGTTACTGATGAGGAGGACCGCATGGCTCAGAGAGTCATAAGTATCAGACTGGGAAAAATAGCTTATGTCCAGCACCAATGATATTTTAACTACAGGTACTATCGACACAGGATCGTCCAAATGTAGGCTCCTCGATGACATGTGATGCTGCAATGTCAGTCTTCTTCCTCCCTCTTGGCTGCCCAGGCAAGACAAATACTACAGCCTCAATCTTCCATATGAAGAGTGCCACCTCAACTAGCTCTTGATCTAGCCATCAGTCCCATTCCTTTGTTCATGTACCAACATCCCAACTTAGAGGCTTCAAACGCTTTCAGAAACCAAAAGCCAAGTTGGGCATTGAGGCCCTGCACCCGACGTCGAAAGGCTCACAAAAAGTTTATTCTTTTTTACGACCCCTCGTCATTTATGTAGCCCAGCCATTCCATAATGATTTCTCCATATTATACCTTGTATATGGGGGTGGTGTGACTGCAGCAAGTCAAGAATCTCGGATCTCGATGCATCAATACTTCCCTTACGCTAAACCCATTGACTCAAATAGTTTGGCCTCTTTCTTCAATGCTATTATGGGGACAAATGACTCCAGAAAAACTATTTGAACACGGTGGAATGCATGAGAACAAGTATCCAAAAAGAAAAATAACGTAACTGACCTCATAGTCTCGAAACATTGTTCTATAGCTTTGGCTACAACATTCCCTTCCAAAACCCTCCGTCTATCAGCTTTCTTAAAAATCGTATCCAGCATCCTTCCAAAGGACTCAAGCATAAGAGCCCAACAAAAGGGATTTATGTCAAGGAATACATGACGGTTAACATTATAGATCTACAACAAGCAACAGAGAAGCAGAGATCAGTACCAAATGGGATAATTCCGCAAAGGCAGGATTGCAGAATCAGCAGCAATCCGAGCCAGTTCCATCAAAAACATCAAATTAGCCGTTACCTAAAATCCGTAAATACATAAACTAAGAAACGTAAAAGAGTGTGAGCATTGTAGAACAAACACTGAATTTTAGACGCCCACTTCAATTTAGTGAGCAACAACTAAGATGGGTGAAAACTAAGTAATACAAAAGGGGGATCTTTGGTACCTTGTGGGAAGCCATGTCGGGGGCAACGGTGATCAGAGTGTGGGAGTGGGAGAATATCAAATGGTTGAGGAGGTGGATAATGTTGGAACATTTCCAAAATATTTGATGAATATTAAATGTTGTAATTGGTGAATGTTTTAAATCCAATAGGTGTGTCTATTCAGTTTAAATGATAGACATGATTATTAGATTTTAGTGCAAAGGGTGTGTCTATTCAGGTTAAATAAATAGACATGACTATACTAAAAGTTGTGACTATTCGGGATAAATGAATAGATGCGACCATTGGATTTAAATGGTGTGACCGTTGGGTTTAGATTAATAGGTATAACTATTCGTGATCAGTCACAACAGTTCGTGAACGATCACAATGGTTCGTGAACGGTCAACGGTCACAATGTTTTGTGAACGGTCACAATGGTTTGAATGTAAAGATATGACCATTGGTGAGTGGTCACAAGTCTATGCCTATATAAAGGCTAGGGTTCCACTAATTTCCAATATGGAAAATCGATTATGATTCTAGTTGCTGTTTCTCTCTAGAATTATCTCTTACATATATTTTTGGTGGGCTCGCAAAATCCGAAGGTGTTCTAGTTCTTCTTCGTCTGTGCATGATGCAGTTGAACAAACAGTCAATCGGGACTGGACTTCATTGTGTCTTAGAGTTTATTTTGCCAGTAACCCGGTGCACACCAGATTCACTTGAACTGGTGGGGGCGAATATCGTCTTAAGGAAAGCGACATTGTAACGCGCCTTGAAGCAACCATTTATTCTCTCCATTTTTATCCATTTCCATCGGCTATACGATTTTTGCACCAACAATCTTAAGACGATATCCGTGACCAAATGGAGATTATTTTTAGGAGCGAAGAAATTTTTGTAAGAAGGGGGTAATTAGTCTCAGACATCAAGACAGATAATGATTGGGATTTGGTGATTTCCGTTAGACGACGATGGTGGATGGATTCTTAATCAATTGGATGGATATGTCTTGTTTTTCTTGTTCAAGAGGGATTGGTGTTCGATTACAAGCAGCATTCGAAATTTCTGTCATGAATAAGCGGTTTAGAGTGGGAGTCGGCATAAGCAACAACAATTTCATAACAAATTATGAGGTTTTCAGTAAGTTTCATCATATTATATAGGAAAAATCTACAATACACGCCCCTTAAAGGTGTGTACGATATGCACACATTGTGTAGTCTATATTGCACCACCACATAATAAATGACCTGGACAACCGGTCATTCATAACTTTTTTATGAGTTTCATAACTTTTATACTAACAATTCGTAACTTTTTAGCAATATGATTTGTAACATTTTCTTGCGTCTCGTAACTTTTTGTAGGTTTCGTAACTTTTTGTGGGACTCGTAACTTTGCGACAAAAATCATAACTTTTCTCAAAGATGATTCATAACATTTTTTTGCGTCTCTTAACTTTTAAACAAAAATTTGTAACTTTTCACAAATATGTTTCGTAATATTTGTATTCGTCTCATAACTTTTATAGTAAAAAATCGTTACTTTTCAACCATGTATAATCGATTAAAGTGTTTTTCGAAGAAGTAAATGTGTTTTCTTTAAAATAATTTTAGTTTCAATTTTCACAAAAAGTAGAAGAAGAAGAAGAAAAAAATTTATTGTAAATTAATTTCAGATACTAATTTGGGCCTATGTTCCCTATAGCTATGGCTCAACTTACTTGAAAATTTAAACTCTTTAAAAGTTTTCTAAAACTATAACTATGGCGTAATTTAAACCGTATTTAAAAAGTAGAGTTAAAAAATCTTTTCAAAAAATTAGACCGATGTTCATTTAAAAGCAAAAACGTATCAAAGAGAAAAAATTTCAAAAAAGGATACTTTTTAAAAGGTTTTTTTTTAAAAAATAGTTTTTTGAAGGAAAAAAACTAATTTTGAAAATAGTTTTTTACACATTTTTTTTCAAAATTATTTTCAGATTTGTGAAAAAAAAAACTATTTCTAAACTTTATTTTTTAAATAAAGTTTTGCCAAAAACTAGCTTTTATCCAGAAAAATATTTTCAAAACTTTAGTATTTAAAAAAAAAAACTATTTCAAAATTTTGTTTTTTTCCCTTAGAAAAAATATTTGCAACAAAAAATTTCAAAATATAGTTTTTTTGAAAAAAATTCTCTTTGATACTTTTTGTTTTTAAATGAAAAACGATTTAATTTTTTTTTAAAACTTTTAAAACTTTTAAAAAAAACAATTTATTTTTAAAAAAAAGGTCTGTTTCAGGGTGGAGAACATATACGAAGGATACTACGGTCATTTCACGTAAAAAGTTAACATTGTTAGCTTTAAAGTAATGGCGGGGGGAATCTGACAATTAGTTTGAAAAGTAGAGAGGGCAGTGGAATTTTAGAAAGTATAGGGGAGGTCTCCGTATTTGTCAGAATCCTCAAGGGAGGTAAGGGGAAAAAAAATTCCTTCAATTTGTTAGGTCACATATTGCTCAAGTTTTTTTTTTTTTTTTTTTGGATCGGCAATAAAATTTATTAGAGAAATCTTGACGAAGGTTACATCAAGATGGGAGATGGGAAGGGGACTCCAACCAAGGGTTGGAAAAAAAACCTATTGGGCAAGCCCAAAAACACCCTAAGACAAGGCCCTGATCTCTAAAGCTCAAAGGAAATAATAAAGGGCCAAGCCCACGACGGTCTAAGCCCAAGCTCGGCATACCAGATAAAAACCAATGTAGCCCACAACATGGCCCAAACCTAACAACACCACAAACACTGAGCCAAACAACACCAGCCGCCACCCCTCTGTCGGGGACCACCACGCCACCAAATCGCAGCCTCTATACCGCCACCATCGAAACAGAGCACACAACGCCGTTAAGCAAGAACCCGTCGACATCCAGGAATGAAGCAGGTGGGGCAGCTGAACCAACGAAGGACGAAAGGGAGGTGAAAGCCGACTGCCTTGCCGCTAGGACAACCGGCAACATCCAGCAATGCACCGGCGGTAGCCGAAGCAAAACCAGAAGCATGGCAGGAAAACACGACACGAGGGAGAGGAGGGGAGAAGTCAGCCCAAGAATCGAACACCACCAACAAGCCGCCAACCAAATGGATGAAGATCCCGCGCCGACGTGAACCCAGCGAGTGATCGATCTCCAAGAGGAGCCACCAAGGAGACGCCAAATCGTTCCTTACAAATGGTCAGGAGAGGCGGCCACCGAGATTCCATTGCGCCGCCACAAGATCATCACCGCACCACCGCCGAAACCTGGCCAAACCTGCGAAAAACAAAAGAAAGAGAGGAGAGGAGAAGGAGAGAGGAGGGAGAGGGAGAGGAGAAGGAGGAGAAACAGGAAAATGGATAGCCCGGGGGGAGGAGAAAAGGGCATCTCCCCCCCCCCCCCCCCCCCCCAGGCGGCACAAACCCTAGATCTGGACAAGAAAGGGAGAGAAATAGACATTACTAGTGTGAAATTTTGACACGAACATAGCAAAAGTAAAATTTTCCATATGTTGCTCAAGTTAACAAACAATTGATTTGTAACTTTTTGTAATCGATTCGTAACTTTTTAAGTTCCAACAGTAAATAACTTGGGTGCATATGATACACACCCAAAAAGAGATGACACACCCAAAAAGGGGTGTGTATTGTTGCCATTTCCTATTATATATTCTTCTGGAGTAAGGTACGTTATAACTCTTTTAGCATGACCATGGTATCCAATACGTGATTTCAAGTTTTGCTTGGAAATTTAATCTGTAATGATTGTTTGAAGCATTTTCGTTGGTTTGATTTGCATGTGGACATCATATAGACAAAGTGATTTGTAGGTGTACAAATGTGATACTACATTCCTATACTTTGACGTGTGTGCTACCATTACATGCATGAATGGCATTTATTTCTCGGTCATAATTTCTTATGGAATTGTCGATTAGAAATTGTCTCTTTTTCGGACTTTTCTAAATCTAGTTACCCTTGGTTAAGGGCCTCGATCGTTTCGAGTTCTTTCTCGAAACGGTGTTCAGTACCTTGCGGGATTAGCCATACATGTTGCAAGACGGGGGCCCTGCTGTGCAGCAGCCGCATGGCACCGTGCCATGCGGCCATCCAACCGTCTATTGCGAAAATGCACGGCTCGGATTTAATCAAGCAATGCACGGCTCGGATTACATGGAGCTCGGATTAAATCCGAGCCGTTCATTTTCGCAATGGACGGCTCGGATGGCCGCATGGCACGGTGCCATGCGGCTGCTGCACAGCAGGCCCCCCAAATTCTGTTTTTGCCATACTATTCTTTCTACTTGACTGTTATCAGATAAGGTTATTAATTCTCTGCAAGTATGATTGAAAATATGTTTTATATTGTCATTTGGAAATTCAATTTATTTATAATAAATTACATCACACCAGTTTCAATAGAGTACTTCCGTGTTATTGGCAGTTGGCCAAAATGAATAGGTTGAGAAATTTGGTTTGTGTCATAATTACCTGTGTTTTAACTAGTGCCGGTTGATTAGTTTTTAAATCCTTCTACAAGGTTTCCTTTAATTTGAACTTTCTAGATTTGAAAATGTTGCACAAAGGCAATAGGCATGACTGTTACTTTTAGTGGAATGGCACTTGTTGGTCATATAATCGGCACTTTTTGCATTCATATCTCTTCTGGAACAACACCTGTTGGAAACACTGGTAGTATAATTTTTGCAATTACCGTAGTAACTTTTCAAAATAGCGGGCATATGACACATTGGTTAGACAAACGGTACGGCGGTTCGCAACAGTAGTGAATGGGATAAGTTGGTCAGTAATACTACTACAGAATAGTAGATTAGTAGTGTTATTTTTAATTCATATCAGTTGGCTGTCTCTTTCCCTCTTTCTAGTGGGATTTCTTGATACTTCGCTCATGTTTTTATATTACATTCAACGGTTATGTTTATATAACGTTTCTTTTATAACCATGGAAAAAGTTTTTTGTCGATGGAATTTATTTTTTCAATATTACCATGGATGATTTCGGATACCATGGATGTTTTCGGATACATTTTTATAGTCAAGGTTTATGTGGCTTGTCATTATGACACCTGACATTGTATTTGTGTCATGGTCATGGTTATATTTATATGACACGGTAATCTGTTATGTGGCTTTGAGTGAGCGGTGTTTGTCGGCTATGACTCTACCAATCAAATAATTGTGTTGGGATATGTACAAGTTTATAGTACTATAGGACACATGGCTATTTAAATTATATTGGATGTTTTGCGTTATGCAAATACTAGATGTATAGGTTTTAATATTTTGGAAGCCATTTTCAAATTGTTGGTCTCCTAGGCATGTTGGAGAGTTAACAAAGAGGTAGAATGGTTTGTTTCTAAATGTGTAGAATGGTTTGATTCTACTATTTATGGTTACTTAGTTGCTAGGCAACTGCGTCCCACAAGTTAAGTTCTAAATTAAATAATTTAGATGATTGGTTTATATGCTTGTAATTGGTATCCATAAGTTTTAATGGATACAAAGGCGCCTGATACATTAAGCATTGAAGCCATGGATAAAGAGTAAGTTTACTCTTTGTGGGGGTTTCTTTCTTGAATTAAAGTGAGGTTTTTTTTTTTTATATTGAGATGGGATGACGTGGTATTTTGTCACGGTTATTTCTCAATAAATCACTTATTAAGAGAATGTTGGTAGTTATGATTGTGATGTTAGCCCGGACATAAAATTCACATCATTAACTATGATAGTTTACAACTATGGAAAATATTGTCCTCACGGCAATGGCAAATTCTTGCAAGGGTTATGATGTGGAAACATCAATAGAGATGTGACTTAGCCCATTTTATTTTGATCACTCTTGATAGAAACTCGACTCACTGCTTGTTATATACTTCAAGTCTTGGGTTAAATGAGCAAAGTACACTATATGTCGTGATTGCAAGCACTTAATGAATTTATTATACATTCCAACATAAAGTGTTTGGTACTTGTAATGTAGAAAACTAGGAGGCTGAGCTACTTAGCTCTTAATAGGATTTTAGTGTTCGTTACAGGGACACTGATAAAATCCTGCCTATGTGAGTGTGGAGGTGGTACCGCTTTCTATAGGTCTCGGGGGCTTTGACTTTAGAGCACTCATGAAACCAAGATAAAGATCCAAGGCCAATCCACGGGTCGGCTTTTATGAATTACTTAAGGAGAAGAAATTTTTTGTGTGAGACGTGTCCGGTTAGTCAACATGGATTACTAGTTCAAAGACAAGTCTACTATGCTCTTCCGACTAACTTTGATGTGTTCTCACTGCGTGAATGGTTAAAATCGTAAGATACCTTCATTTATACACAAGTTTTCCGAGTCTATCCAATGTTTATTTTCAATATTTTGAAAATGGTGGGGATTGGAGATAATTCTAGAGAGAAACAACAACTAGAATAATAATTGATTTTCCATATTGGAAATTGGTGGAACCCTAGCCTTTGTATAGGCATAGACTTATGACCATTCACCAATGGTGACATCTTTACATTCAAACCATTATGATCATTCACGAACCATTGTGACCGTTCACGAATAGTTATACCTATTCATCTAAACCCAACGGTCACACCATTTATCTCGAATACTCACAACTTTTAGTATAGTCATGTCAATGTTTATTTTCAATATTTTGAAAATGGTGGGGATTGTTGGAACATTTCCAAAATATTTGATGAATATTAAATGTTGTAATTAGTGAACGGTTTTAATCCAATAGGTTTGTCTATTCAAGTTAAATGAATATACATGATTATTAGATTTTAGTGCAAAGGGTGTGTCTATTCAGGTTAAATGAATAGACATGACTATACTAAAAGTTGTGAGTATTCGAGATAAATGGTGTGACCGTTGGGTTTAGATGAATAGGTATAACTATTCGTGAACGGTCACAATGGTTCGTGAATGATCATAATGGTTTGAATGTAAAGATGTCACCATTGGTGAATGGTCATAAGTCTATGCCTATACAAAGGCTAGGGTTCCACCAATTTCCAATATGGAAAATCAATTATGATTCTAGTTGTTGTTTCTCTCTAGAATTATCTCTTACATATATTTTTGGCGGGCTCACAAAATCCAAAGGTATTCTGGTTCTTCTTCGTATGTGCATGACACAGTTGAACAAACAGTCAATCAAGACTGGGCTTTATTGTATTTTGGAGTCGAATTCGTCAGCAACTCGGTGCACATCAGATTCACTAGAACTGATGGGGGCGAATATCGTCTTAAGGAAAGCGACATTGTAACACGCTTTGAAGCAACCATTTATTCTCTCCATTTTTATCCATTTCCATCAGCTATACGATTTTTACACCAACAAATAAGGGTGGTGCAAGGTGATGAATTTAGGGTTTCATCCCTAAGGGTCAAGAACGCCGTCCTCCATGACCCAACTGACGACGAGAATGAAGATGCCGAAGACGATACTGCTGCCATATAGGAAGGAAAGTTCCCTTATGACGACCTAGCACCAACAACCATTTGTGCCTACCTGTGGAGCTCCTCCTACCCTACTTCTGAGGTTACTTTCGAAACATAGAGAGTTTCTCAGGTAGCGTAAATCTCGACATCGCTGGAGCAACTGTGGTTTTGTTTGGCCTTGGGACGAAAGGCCAAAAAAGACTAGTTGAATGACTGCGGGGATGAACAGACACACTAGTTTCTCAATTAAGCAATCAAGTTTCGCAATGTATAAAGCATCGGAGAAACTGTGGTTTGTTTTTTCAGGACGAATCAAACTATGCTGTCGTGTTTGAGATGGGTTCGCGCGCCTCCGACAAAGCCTATTTTTTTACAGTGTCAGGTGTAATAAATGTAGAATGTGCGAATTATAACATTGCACCACAAAAAATTTCAACAATATCAATGCTTTATGGGTCCAAAATGAATTGGAGCTTCAATCACAGCAAACTCAATTACAGGACAAAGTCAATGACTAACCTGCTTAGATGCTCAACAAAATTACTTCATTATTCGAAGGAGTATTCACCCTCACGAAATCAAATCTTTCTTTTCCTCCAGACGCAGACGAGTCTTAGGCCATCTCTAGTGTACTACTAAAAATGTTTGCTAAAGTGTATACCTAAACACATGTGAGGTCCTATTTTATGTGATAAGAACTTAGTTCGCTAGCTAAGAGGAATGCACTTTAATGGGCTATCTATATATGCTCTTCTTCTCTCTCTCTCTCTCACTCTCTCTCTCCCTCCCTCCCTCTCCCCCTTAAATCTTTCTCCAAATTTAGGTGGTGACTTGGCGCGGGGTGAGGCGGTATGATTGACATCTCTAGATTTTATTACCAAAACGAATATCTAAAAGAAAGAAAGAGAGGACATTAGTGTATTTGTCATAAACTCAAGGGAGCCCAGTGTAATTTCTCCAAAAGAACTGAGGTTTCTCACAAGGGTTTCTGTTCGAATAGTTGTCGTCAGGTCCTGTTGACGCTGTTGACGGAGGAAGGAGCGGTAACCCCATACGCCAGCCAGCGAGCCCAAGAGACAGAAGAGGGAGAGATGTGGTTGGGTGGTGCAAATGGAGGAGCCAAAACTGCCTTCGTGAGGTACTTTTCTAGGAAATGTGCACCGAATCTGAGGAAGATCAATCCCAAAGTGCCCCCTCAAGAGGCCTCGTCCTTGGCTGAATCTCTCTACTATGTTATCAAGCAACACGGCCCTCTCACTGTCTCTAATACTTGGAACCACGCCAAGGTTCTCTCTCTCTCTCTCTCTCGTTTTTATTAGAATTCTAAGCTCATTTTTTTTATCAAATATCCAGCATTTTGTTTCCTAGTCTACCATATGATTGCATCTAAAATTTGAACCTTTTTTTTGCTCTTAAGAGTATTCTTTTTCAATTTTTTTTTTACTTAAATAGCAGTTGTTGTCAATGTACTTGATTCTCAACTACCATCTATTCGTTGTGTTGACACCATCAGTCGTGTGGAGTAGACCAAGAAGGCAAGAACCAAGGGCAATCCCTATCCAAACCATCCAAAAATCCATCAACAGCCAAATTTTCTAATCTACTACACAACAAACATCATCTTTCAATCATTCATGGCTTCAGTCTCCATTCAAAGGTCCCAACAAGATGCCATAACAAGGCAGTCAAGGATCTATATTATTGGATTTGGTGTAAGGTTTAAGAAGAGGTTGCCCCACCATGTATAATACCTATTTAAAATTCTCGGTTGCATATTCATCACAACTGAATGTAATAAAATGACTCTTTTCTATGGGAGATTAGCCTCTTCTAACATTATGTCCAAGAAAAATGCTTTCCTGTAAATCCATAAAACAAATAAGGTTAAAATACATGCATACACCCAAGATACTAGTTATATCCCTTCATAGATCTACATAATACTTTGTTCCACACAATATTTCAGGCAAAGATGTGATGTAGTAGGGATATGGTATTATACAGTTGGTTTGTTTTATTTTAATTGGTTTAAAATATATTCATGTATTATGGTTGGACATATGTGTGGGGGTTGTCCACGTTTTGATTAATTGGCAAATTTTATGGGCATGATTTTTAGTATTTAGAGGAGGCCAATGGGATTGTGACACCTATGGGAAATAGGGTATCTCGTTTGCTCCTATATTATCCCCAATCTCCTCTCTTTCCTTCTTGTTTTGGCTCTTATTCTTCTAAGCTGTTATTCCCCTTCTCTTCTCTGTTGCTGGCCTCCGCCTTTTCCCATCCTTTTCTGATCTGTTTTCCAACTTTGTTGCGCTCATTCTGCTACTGCTGCATTCAGTCCATCCCTTAGAGCTTGGTGTCCCATTGGCAGGCTTAGTTTTACGAATGTGAATTGAACTACCCTTTTGTTATCGCTCCTTGTTTTCATTAAGTTTCTGTTGATTGGTTATTATCGTGATATCATGCTCATTAGAGATGCGATGTATGCTGAATTTGAAAGGAGTTAGAGCCCAGGGCTGCATTATTTGTTTTGAGAGCCCAGAGTTGTGGTGTGTTCTCTCAAAATTCTGCATTTCATTTTCTACATCAAAGGTGTTCAATGATATTCTTGGGTGAAAAGAAATTGAGCTAGAAACAAGATTGTTGCTCTCTAGGCACATTAGGCATAAGTCACTTAAACATCCTTGCACTAGCAATCCTTTTGCATGTTGCATTGCACTCACTAAATCACATACCCGTGAGCTTGCATTAAATTAGATTCATTTGACTTGCAGCCAAGTCATTAGATTCATAGTGTCATAATCTTGCATCAAATCCTATAGGCTTTGTTGTTGGTGATATGGCTAACCAAATTCTTGTAGGAGACACGTGGCAGGATGCGTTTCGACGCCAACAACAGAATTGAGCAAATCCAAACCAAATTCAAGAATTCACTTGATTGGTGGGTCAGTTGAGACCCATATAACTATCCAAAACCAAAATCAGAACCGCAATGTTAGGAGACCTTGAGAGGTAATTCTAGACAGTGACACAGAGAGCGACCGAGTGAGTAAATGAAAATAGGTTCACAAGATTGATAAGAGGTTTCCTAGGAAAGACAACAGGAGGAGGGACCACGGTATTAAACTCATTGTAGATGAATTAGGGAGTCTTCTAGACTTCTACAACCTGAGGTGACTTAGATTGGACAGATGGAGTTGACAACTCCTTTGAGTGGAAATACTTGCCCAAGGATAAGGTTAAGTTGATTAGCCTTCAACTCAAAGGACATGCCCTCCTTACCGAGAAAATAGGGTTCACAATATTGATAAGAGATTTCCTAGGAAAGACAACAAGAGGAGGTACCACGGTATTAAAGTCATTGTAGATGAATTAGGGAGTCTTCTAGACTCCAACAACCTGAGTCGACTAAGCTTGGACGGATAGAGTTGACAAATCCTTTGAGTGAAATACTTGCCCAAGGATAAGGTTAAGTTGATTAGCCTTCAACTCGAAGGACATGCCCTTGTTTGGTGGAAACAGGGCCAAAATAATAGAGTTCAGAAGGGTAAGATTAGATCTTGGGATCACCTGAAGATGAAAGATAAGCTTCAAGGAAAGTTCCTCCTATCAGATATCATATAAAACATTTTAAGAAGCTTCGCAATTTGAGACAAACCACTAAGTACGTGGATGAATACACAAAAGAATTTTACTTGCTCCAAGCTAGGAATGATTTATATGAAAATGAGGAGCCAAGTGTAGCCCATTCAGTGGTGGGACTGTGCTATAACATTCAACACCATTTTGTTCTTCATGACTTAAAGAGAGCAAATGAGTTATACCGTTTGGCATTTCAAGTAGAGAACCAACTTAGAGGGTGCTCAATCTGTGGGGTAGAAATGGTTCAGCTGGAAAAACTAAGCAGACAGGGAGTAGAGATGTCCACCATAGCCCCAGTCAACTATAAAAAGACCCAATAGCTGTTCAAAGCATTTGCTTCATAACCAAATTGAAACTGTTGAGGTTTAATTGGCAAAATTAAGACGTTTTACAAGAGATGGATTAATAGCTACAACAGTAAATTGTTTTCATGAATTCATTTGCCTACAAGTTCCCACCATAAAAACACCTTTAGACAAGTTCCCAACATGTGCCGGTGTTTGGACCTGATGGAACATGCTTTCACCAAGATGGTATGACTAGTTAATTTATTTTGTAATAGGGTTTTTTATTTTTTTATTTTCACTTTTGGGTTTTTAAAGAGTCTATATATAGGACTTATGTCTTTCATTTCAAGGAGGCCAAGATGTGAGAATTCATAGAGATTGGGACTCCATGTTCCTTTCCCCTTCTTCTCCTTGTATGGTTCACGGTACTTAGAACAGGGTTCTCTCTCCCTAGTTCTCCTTGTGGTATCAAGGCCCCTAGCATACTCTATGGTCTTCTCGCTGCTCTCTATCCTTCGTGCTCTATTTATTTTAAAAGTTTTTTTGGTAAAATAAGAGATCTGCAGTTGTTTTACTTTGGTCATGTTTTCAGGTTACATCAGAAAACAACACCTCTGTGGAAGTGTTTGAGCTTCTTATGCACTCCACATTGCGGTGATGAGAATAACTTTTTAGCACATTTTGGGTGGAATGCACTGTCTTATTCCAGTTACCATGAAATTTTTGCAAAGTACTTCTCTTTTTTCCAAGTTCATACATCATGTGCTAGCCCCTATGTAGCTCAGACACTTCGTCGGAGGTCATGTACCGGTGTCGTCGGACACTTGACGGACACAAACTTTCCAGCACGTGTCCGACACTTAATTTCAAAGTGTCTGATTTTTTCTCAATGTTTCCTGTTTGGACACTCTGGAGACACTTTGAAATTGCTTTGGACAATTGGAAAACAAGTCGGGGGATAAACGAAATAGTAGAATCTAATTAAAACTTCAGGAAGTCGTATTTGTTGTGTGACGGATGATGGTTTATTGGTTAGAAAGGAAAAAAAAAATTGAAATGCTTTTCGTGTTGAAAGACTTTGTTGAATGGTATAATGATGAATATAATTTAATGTATATGTTTTGTTGAATATTCATAATTAGAGCCTTATCGTTTTTAGTTTGTATTCATATAATAGTATACATATATGTTTTTTAAAATGTGTCCCCTAACGGGTCTTTTCCAAAATTCTGAAATTAATGTGTCGGTGTCATGTCTGTGTTGTTACCGCATAGGCCAGCCCATTCACAACTTTGATTATGCAATATTTTGTACACATGAGCAACTCTTTTTTATTATTATTTAACTTTAGATAAATCATTAACTGATATTGCATGCAAGGATGGGTATATTCAAGTTACCGATATGGAATAAACACACCACCGCCTCTTAGAAGTTAGTGTAACATCCTTTATTACCATATGCTATTGAATGATAAAGTCCAATCAACAAATTGTGTGACAAATATCTTCTTAAATAGTAAGTTGACAATTCTTACGATTCTATCAATCTCCCAGCCGTGAAGCTCTAATGAAGGCCATAAATCAAGCATCAGGTGAGCAGCTGTTCCAGCACCCTAAAAGATTTTGAGAAATACCAACTTCAGCTTCTCAAATAAATTAATGTTGTCCATAAAACAGCATGGTAAATACAAATATGAGACCCATGCAAAATTGAACATATCATTGAACTACCAAACCAAAGATTGCAATTGGGCCCTCTGGAACAATAGCTGGCAAGCTAGCAAACTCATCCTGCATGACACGTTGTATACCATGAAATCAGGAGGCAGAATATAACTATATACCATACAGGCATACCAAAACGAAGTTCAACACGCATAACAATCGTCATTCTTCAATTTAACCCACAAAGCATTTAAAAAAAAACAATGACAAACTGATGATGAACAAAATAAGTAAATACAAACTGCAAACAAATGGCACTATGGATGGCTAATGTTATGTTCGCACACTTAACCTCCTACTGCCCACACAATGTTTAAGTGCAATGAGTAGTTAGAAAAATCATGTTTGACAGAATGGTATGGGCAAGTCTGGCCCTTTAATAACAATGTTCACATAAAAGATTATTATGACTAGGAAGATGCCCAACAAATGGAGAAGGAGCACCTTAGTACCTATATATAAGAATAAAGGGGATATTCAAAGTTGCAACAACTATAGAGGCATTAAGTTGATGAGCCATACGATAAAGTTGTGGGAAAGAGTTATTCAGCATTGCTTGAGGATTGTGACTACGGTGTCGGAGAAACAATTTGGATTTATGCCTAGGAGATCAACTGTAGAAGCAATCTACGTATTACGGAGATTGATGGAAAAGTACAGAGAAAAGAAGAGTGATCTCCGTATGGTTTTCATAGATTTGGAAAAGGCTTATGATGATAGAGTGCCTAGAGATATTATATGGTGGCTTTTAGAGAGAAAAAGAGCGACAAAAAGATATATCGATGTGATTAGGGACATGTATGAAGGTGTCGTCACTACAATTAGATCACCAGCAGGGGAAACAAGTGAATTTCCAATCACAGTAGGTTTGCACCAAGGGTTAGCCTTGAGTCTGTACCTCTTCACCTTAGTTATGGATAAATTGACCAAGCATGTTCAGGAGGAGATCCCATGGCGTATGTTGTTTGCGGATGATATTGTCTTAGTAGATGAAAATGCTAGAGGAGTTAGTGCCAAGTTAGAAATATGGAGAGAAGCATTAGAGTCTGCTAATAATGGTTTATTTGATGCATATTGTCTTGCCAACTTACTTCAAAGAAGGAAAAAAGGTAATTTGTGAAACACATAGAGAAGAAGTTGCAATTTCAAGTTTCCATGTGGGAATTTGTGCTAATGGAACAGTGCTAATGGAACACGACAGTATGGAAAGATTCAGATGGAGGCCTCCTATGAGTCCAACAGAAATGGGAAAAGAAAAATTAGAGTCTCGGTGACCAACATCGACACTTTTAGCTAGTTTGGAATGGAAGAACTGGATTCTTTGTTGAACCTGGCTATGTCAAATAATTCATTTGTTTCAGAACCAGACCAGCTGTCGTGGTTTTCCATACTTCTGTAAAATACTAAAATCCTTATGTTGCATTTGGCATTATGAAATCAGACATGGATTATGTAGTTGGTGATATTTAGTCAAAATTTGGACTAAGATGACTGTTTGAAAATGAACTAAAGAAAGAATTTAGTTCTATGTTGCAGAACTACATTGGGCCTATGTATTATTTTGAGTTGACTGGAGGAAAAGACAAGTTACCTTGGTAGAGAAGCATAATTCTATTCATTAATAGTTGGTAGTTTTCTCATCAAGTATGTGATTGAAAGAGAAATTAGGAAGTAATCATAAAATAAGGTTCATACAAAGCCAAATTATCTCGCAGGTGTGAAAGCTTTGGATTAATAGTAACTGGTGTAAACCTCAAATGCAACTACATCCATCTATACAATTGGTCAGAGATTTGTGCTCCTCTAGTAGACAAGCATGTATAAATAGCGATGACGGTGACAAGAAAGGTGCATGGCTTCCTTTCTCCGATGCTCCAGAGCTAGTGGAGGTTGTCGCATTGTCCTTATTGAACTGCATAGGCCTTTTATTATCAAAAAAAAAAAAACTGCATAGGCCTCACCAGGGAGGTTGTGGCTTTGTCCTTGACTCCTTGTTGAACAGGCTTTGTCCTTGTTAACAAGACCCTTTCATAGAATTGTTTTTTTGAGCGATTAAGAGTAGAAAACCTCTGTACACATATCACTCTCCCTCTCCAGTGCAAAAGTGAACAAGTAACGTACAACCCCCGCAGTAGGGATCCCTATCTTCCTACGTCAAAGACATGTACAGTGATGTACTCCTATCCCTGTAAGCTGCTCTCTCACTGTTCTTGTGATCTCTCTCTCTCTCTCTCTCTCTCTCTCTCTCTGCAACTATAGATACTTCAGTTGAACCATTATCTCCTAGACTCCTATAGTTTCAATGTTTATACATGCCAAAATGTAATTGTATCATTGTATTGTGGTGAAAAGAGTGTGTATGTGATAGGTGAGAGATATTAGAGAATGGGAAAAACCAATCTGGGCCGGAAGTCATGTATGTAGTTGGAGGATGACAAAAGCGAGAGCTTAGACTGATATTCTATTTTGGTTTCCTATTTGTTTTGGTTTAGGATTATGTTTTACTTTCTTAATGTGGGAATTTCCTTTTTGAAGCAGACATCCAAACATGTACATGTGTTTCTGCATAGTAATGAAGGTGCAATGTACATTATGTAAGTTGTGGGATTAATTGTCGATAGATTTGTTTGATATGCAATAAAATACTTCCTTCATTAGTAGAAGTAAAGAAGAAAATAGGTAGAACCAAATCGGAGGAGGGTTGACTACTCCCTCCATCCCTCTTTGTTGGCCCTTTTGGGAGTTCTAACTTTTTTAAGGTCATGATTAAATGCCTATCTTCTTAGAAAGTTAGCTTTGATTTACAATATTGACTCTACATCCTCTTTTTGAAGACTATTCAATCATTTACGAGGATTAGTCTTTGGAAATTAACACAATTCTTTTGCTTGAATTACGAAGAGGACTAATAAGTTGGGACATTCCAAAATGGAATAGAGGACTTCCATTCAGGGACAGAGGGAGTATATGTAAACGAAAAACCTGGTCATAGACTAATACTACTGTAATTGAAAAAACTTACAGGAAGCTGGTATTGGTGGATTGGCCAGCAAAACACACATGAAGATTATGCTGAAATGGATGAGGGGGAGAAACATGCTGAAGCTATTTTGCCACCATGTTGGTTCCAGCAAGAAATTCCTGCACTGTACTCTTCCTGAAGAACCTCAAACTGCTGAATCGAAGCTCTCCATGGAACTGAGACTACAATCTGAGAAGTCTTTTACAAAAAGAAAGAAGCAAACTCTTTAATGCATGCATTACTTGGGCATAAACAGGTCTGAATATGTTTACAGAGGAAGCACTATTGTGTTGATTGTGCATGGTGATCCGTGTTCAGTCAGTGACTGCTTTTGACTGGATTCACAAATTGAGGTCCTTTTGTTGTAATGGTCTTGGAACTAGTTTGGAATGTATTTAGCTACAGTATAATGTCTGACAGCTTTCCCTTCTCAATAAGAGCTTTTAGGGGCCTCATTACTGTGAAACCTATTTTAATCTGGATTTCATACACTGGAAGATTTTCTTCATTTAAATGCTCTGTTGACTTTTAGTTAATCTGTGCATGAGGCTTTATAACTGGCTGTGAGGTCTGCTCTTAATTCTCTAGGTTTTCTGGCGAGGCAGTAAATGATTAAAACCAATTCTACTTCAATTTGCAAATTGCATAGAGGAGACATATTTTCTTATTTGTTGGTTATTTATGCATCCAGAACGAGAATCATATTTTCATCCTGAAGATATTTCTGAAGATTCACTGTGGCAAATTGGACTATTGTGAGTCTGTGACACATATGAGGGTTAGTGTGTTCTCTGCTTCCATGTGCATTCTATTATGGTGTCAAGATGTATATGAGGGCCTTGAGTGTATATTGTTTTACTCTCGTCGTTGAGGACCTTGTTTCAGGTTTGATAACAGAAAAACAAGGGTGGACTTTCCGGTTGAGTGTTGTAGTTGCTTGTTCTTTTCGTGAAAAGAAGTCTTAAGTAACATTACGTGAAACAGGTAGTTTGGAAAAGAAGTTAATCTTGTGTTGATGGTTGTGCTAATTACCTACGAACAAGATGCTTTGGTTGGCACTTTTTGAAGCCGTAGAAAAATTGGGAGGAGGCTCAGAACGAAATGCTTACGGTTGTAGGATCAGTGACGTCTCAGATACCTCAAAGCAAATGAGAGGGACCGTAAGAAATCTTGGAAATGATTCTAACCTATTTGTGTGTATGTTATCAACTGATATTTTTTTCATTATTGATGAATTGCGGATTCGATTACTGTAATCGCCTTAATCATTATATCTATCTCTACATCTCTCCAGTTTCTCTACCTCCTCTCTCTCTTTTCGCTTCAAGTTTCTTCTTACAAACTAACCTATTTGTGTGTATGTTAATCTTGGAGTGAGTTTTTTTTAAAACCGAGGAAGAAACATATTAGTGGGTTGGAGTTGTTTGTGTGTATGTTATGAACTGATATTTTTTAAAATCATTGATGAATTGCGGATATGTTTGCCGTAATCGCCTCCATCATTATCTCTATCTCTACATCTCTTCAGTTTTCTCTAGCTTCTCTCTCTCTTTTCGCTTCAAGTTTCTTCTTACCCACTAGCCTATTGGTGGAGTGAGTTTTTTTTAAAAACAAAGGAAGGAACAGAGTGTTGGGTTGGAGTTTTTATTCCTCCAAAATCACTTTCTCAAATGGAAGAATTGAGGAAGATGGATTGGAGATGCTATAACGCTTTACATGAAAGCGAGGACACTTGATGCGTTCACTAGAAACAGTTTTATGATTGAGACCTAAAAGGCTAAAACATGCTTACTAGTTACTCTTTCACATAAGCATGTGTCAATAGTAATGCATTTTATCAAAGCGTATTTTCTAATTAATAACGCTTTTCATCAAACTTTTTGAGATTAGAAGAATAAAAATATATATAAAAAAATGACCTGAAGTTGAAAAAAATCGAAAAAAAGGATGGTAAAATTGCATTTTCAAACTTTTTTTTTTTAAATTGTTAGTGATTTTTTTTTATTTGATATCACAAGTTTTTACTTTTAGATTCTTCTGGCAAAGAGAAGTCATAAATTCAAAAAATAAAATAGGAGTACAAAAAATCTGAAAGAAAATTCAAAAAAGATGAATGATGATTTTTTTTTTGGAGAAGAATAAAATTATGAGTACACCAGGTGTGTGGAACTTACTTTGAGATTCCGAATAAAAGATTAGAACCACTCAATTTATTGAAAAGGACTTTCTAATTATCACCGTAAATAATCGTGAATAATCAGCGTAGTTAGATTAGGCAAGAGCTTGACTAATTTTTATTCAATTCCCTAATAAGAAACTGAACAAAAAATCGATCAAACTTCAACTATATTTGAGCTAATATTTTTGTTAAGATCCCTTCAAACAATGTTTTAAACAAATCTAACGAGTAACACTACGATCATGCGTATAAAATCGGCATCCACACAACCCGGTGTGCATTGTACACTAATAGTAACGGTTTGAACAAAAATCCATGGTGTATATAACCACCAATAGAGTAATAAGTAATAAGCCTCGCCTCCCCAAATAAACAAATCTCCATCGATCATCCGGCTTCAAGGGTCTCTCTCTCTCTCTCTCTCTCTCTGAAGTCGATCTCCGGGTAAGCCTCTCCACATACTCCCAAAGCCTAAAAAGTTTCATTTTCACTCAGTTATGGCCTTTTGGGGTGTTGACTAATACGATAGAATTTGTATGTTTGTAGTCATCTCTACTTCAGCCACACTTGGTTGCTTGTCTCGTCTCGATGTTAGTCACTCATTTGTTTACTTGGATGACTTTCTCAATGTCCTACGGTTTCTCTTTTTCGGAGTACTAGATAGCTAAATCTAATTCTTGGCACGCCCCACATAAATATCGATTTTTATGGAAACTTGTCAATTCCTCGTACACATCTCTTCTCCCTCTTTTCTTATAAGTTAGGCCCGTTGACCTGATATGAGTATCGGATTGGACCATATTTCTGAACGGTTAATTGTTCTAAGGTCCAGAAGTGGGGACTTATTGAGCATTTAGTCCATGTTAAAGTTTTACAAGGTCTAAGGTCCATGAATTTTTTTTTTTTTTTTTTTAGAATTTAGGCACTTTCAAAAGGGTGCCCTAGGGTTTAGGTTTTAGGGTGCACTTTCCTATTATAGGGTTTTAGTATTTTAGGCACTTTCATAGGGTACCCTAGGATTTAGGCACTTTCATAGGGTATCCTAGAATTTTAAGCACTTTCATAGGGTACCCTAGGGTTTAGGTTTTAGGGTGCACTTTCCTATTATAGGGTTTTAGTGGTTTAGACACTTTCATAGGGTACTCTAGGGTTTTATGCACTTTTGTAGGGTACCCTAGGGTTTTAGGCACTTTCGTAGGGTACCCTAGAATTTTAGGCACTTTCATAGGGTACAAACTTTTTTTTGGTAAAAAAAAAAAAAAAAAATTGCTAGCGTTAGGACTGGATAGGTTATAAACTTGTTTGATGGAATAAAGGGGTTATAAATTCTTTGCCTAGGACTTTTGAACAAATTGCCCATTTCTGAAAGGTCACACATTTGGCATTTGATTAAATCTTGTATGACTCAAATTTGATACCATACCAGCGAGCTCTTAGTTCAATGGCATGGCTCAATGCCTGTCTTAGTCGTGGCCAGGGTTCAAGTCCTTTAGGGACGTGTGCTGATATTATATTAGGTTAGGTTAGAATAGATTTTTTGCTTGTACACACAAAAGAAAATAAAAAAAAAGACACCCATCGGATTTATATTCCCACGAGATGAGGTATACTCTGTACATGGGAGTCTTGTATCTCTAGTATTTGCTTGGAAATAATGTCAGATTACGTTTTGTAACCAACTCAACATTACTACTCTAGAATGAGTATTCGGCTAGGGTATTTTGGCTATTCTATGAACGGGTGCAGAGTGGGCAAAGGTATTTTGGCTATTCTATGACTTGAGTATAATTTTATTGTGTGTTATGTAATTTCAGAGTTTATAGTATGGATCGTAGGGCTACGGGTGGTCTAATTTTTCCCCTTTATAGTAACCACTTGTGTATCTGCACGGCCATTGTTATCATTTGTTGTACAAAAATATTGGGCAAGTATTACCGCTGGTTGGAACTATCGAACAACAGTTTTAAACTGCACAGAATAACATTAAGTGTACATGTATATGTGTGTGCTCGTGTCTGCATCTTCGTGTATAAATATGCTTCACCGTCACCGTTGAAGTAGATTTAAAAGCCATTTTTCTGGGTGTATTACATTTGAGAATGAAATAAAGAAAAATGTTTAACTATAAGCCACAATGAGAATAGTTTTTGCATTTATGCAAAAAGGAATATTGGAACTTAGGGACACTAGCTGCTGCAAGATCAATCTTTGTATAAAAATTGTTCCTTGCACTGGGCCTTTTCCCAACTGCAGTCTCTGACTGGGTTAAACTGTTTTCAGAGTTGCATAAGAAGTCTATTTCAGCTCCACCCATACTTCTAGACTGTAGTGGAAGGGCCACTTCCTATATTCAGCGTCTGCATTTCTCTTATCTGTTGCACTGCACTTTCATCCATAGTTGCCTTAAGTTTTATCCAACACACGGCTGGTTTTGAGTTGTGCTGAGGCTGGCTTTATGAGCAGAGTTCATCATCACATGCTAGAATGCTTAAATAGCACACTGCCTTGACCTCATGAATGTAAAGAAATATCACTTGCCTGCATGGCAGGATGAAAACTTGTATTTCTTGATCTGCTAATAAGGTAAAGCAGATGTTGACATATTTCTCCATCGTGGACAGTATTGGTACAAAATGAGCTCCAATAGTACAAATGAGGACTGCCTTGGATGGGCGGCAAGAGACCCATCTGGAGTTTTGTCGCCTTACAAATTCAGCCGCAGGTATGTGTAAAAAACATTTTCTTTTGAAGAAAGGAGAGTGAGGTGACTCTGTGCAGCCAATCCAGTGGAACATCATGTACTTTTGTTCCAGCTTAGCTGATGCCAGATTCACGTCACCTACTTACTTAGGTTATTAATTTTACACTAGTTGTGTTAATCTTGTTCAGTAATTTCTTGATTTGGACATTTTGTTGCTAGAACTGGTGGGGCCTTGAGGGAAGCTAATAATGTATGCTTATCAGACAATTCCCTTATTTTTTTCTGTTTAAATCTTATAGAATGGCTTATTAGGGGAAGGAGGAAATGGGGATTAGAAAATGAATTAAAAATTGAATAGATGGAGGTGCTTCTTTCATTTAATTCAGAAAATGAATTAAAGTCGAATAGAATTGAGTGGGGGCAGGGGCGGGGTACGTATACATATTACATATATGTATACATACGTTCACTTTCTTCCACTTTTTCTTTCATCTCTTCTATTCCTATCTGAAAAGCAAAACAGTATATGTGGTGATAGCATTCTCGATTTTGTTGTTTCTTGAATCTGGCAACATCAACTTATGAGCATTTCTAGCACTGCTTATAAAAGACACGAAGCAAAGTTTCATTTGATAAATGCGTGCTAAGAAGAGGTGATGCATATTCTAAAGTTGGAGTCTTCTTTTGACTCTCTCCTTTTTGATATTGTCTACCTCTTCAGTTAGCTGTTTAAAGACTCTTTAAATGAGAATTTTACATCGCTAGTTCTGCACATGTATTTGAGGTTGTAAGAAGGTCGTATTGGAAGCGTTATTAACAGTAATGTGGCAACAAATTCCCTGGACTAGATATGTGATTTTGAAGCTGATGATTACAAACGATTATAGATTTGTTTCCTAATTTTCTCTCTTTATTTTCTTGGTTGATTGTTTTATTGACTTTGCATTACTTATATGTACCTATGAAGTATAATTTAGGGTTTTAGTTAATTGTTAGGGTTTCAGTTAAATTATTAGGGTTTAAATTGTTAGAGTCTTAGTTAATTATTATTTATCTTTTATGTTCGGGGTAGTTTAGTCCTTTTTATGTTATTAAGGTTTTGCTAGGGTTATTAGGGTTAGCCTATATAGCCCTTTAATTAGTCTTGTAATCTCTCAAGCTTTCTAATGCAACAAGATTGTTACGTTGCTTCTCCTTTCTTTTGCAATGTCACATGGTATTAGAGCCGGAATAGGTTAATCTAACCTCTCTCTCTCTCTCTCTCTCTCTCTCTCTCTCATAACCAGATAGCATCTCTCTCCCTCTCTCCATTTGAAACCCTAAGTAGTAGTACAGATCGCATATCTCGGTCTCTCCAAATCGCATATCTCTGCTTCTCCATAAATTGTCTCTCTCTCTCTCTCTCTCTCTCTCTCTCTCTCTCTCTCTCTCTCGTATGTCTTCTCTGAAATCTGCATTGGCAATCAGTTTTTGTACTCTGGTGTAGTTCTCTAAAATCTGTAGCCGAAATCTGTTCGGCATCGGTTCTTCCTCCTATTTGTATCTGTTCAGCATCGGTTCTTCTTCTTATTCGCATGTTCTAGTTTGCACCGCTCGGCACCTTCACAGCAGTGGATTTGCAGTTGTTATCTCCTTGACAAACTCACAATGCTCTCTGGCTTCACATCATGAGTTTTTTTGTTGGGGGGGGGAAGTTTGGGGGGGAAGGAGGAGGGGGTGAAGTATAATTTAGTCCTTTCTACATTTGGGGTAGTTTAGTCCATAACCCTTTCATTAGTCTTGTAATCTCTCAAGCTTGCTGATGCAACAAGATTGTTACATTGTTTCTCCTCTCTCTTTTGCAATGTCACAGTACCTCCCCTGTTGAGTAATTTTCCTTCTGAAGTTGGAAATCTGATACAGGCTTGTTGGACCTGATGATGTTTCACTAAGGATCACACACTGTGGAGTGTGCTATGCTGATGTTGCCTGGACTAGAAATAAACAAGGACATTCTAAGTATCCCCTAGTACCCGGGTATGTCCGCTGATTGCATGGTATTAGTGTACGGGGAATAAATTTTAGTTATATTTGACCAATGGATTTACGCTATAAATCAACCTTTATCGTTTGCATACCAGCCATGAAATTGTTGGGATTGTAAGGGAAGTTGGTCCGAATGTCAAGCGCTTCAGTGTCGGTGACCATGTTGGAGTGGGGACCTATGTTAACTCATGCAGAGAGTGCGAGTATTGTAACGATGGCTTAGAAGTTCACTGCATGAAGGGAGCAATCTACACTTTTGACGGTTTTGACGTAGATGGTACCATCACGAAAGGAGGATACTCTAGTTTCATTGTTGTACATGAAAGGTGAATAGTTTCTACTGCTGCACTTTGTTGTCATCCCTTTCTTATTTCCAAGCAAGTTCTGGATGCCATTTCTGCTATGTGCAGGTACTGCTTCAGAATTCCAGAGAATTACCCATTAGCTTTGGCAGCGCCTTTGCTATGTGCTGGAATTACTGTTTACACTCCCATGATGCGCCATAACATGAACCAACCTGGTAAGTCTTTGGGTGTGATTGGGCTTGGTGGTCTTGGTCACTTGGCAGTGAAGTTTGGGAAAGCTTTCGGATTGAATGTTACGGTTTTTAGCACTAGTATATCAAAGAAAGAGGAGGCTCTGGTTCTCCTTGGAGCAGATAAATTTGTTCTCTCGTCTGACGAACAACAGATGCTGGTAAGATTTTCCAAAAACTTTGTTGAGTTGAGTTTGCACTGGTCATGTAAAAGGCATTCGATTTCCAATAATAAAATCCTCCTGCTGCAATAGACTTGATAGTTATTCCCATGTTGCAGGCCCTGGCTAAATCATTGGACTTCATTATCAACACAGCGTCTGGTGATATTCCATTTGATCCATACATGTCGCTGTTGAAGACTGCTGGTGTTTTGGTTTTGGTGGGGTTTCCAAGTGTAGTGAAATGCAGTCCAGCTAGCCTTATCCTGGGTATAGTTTCAGCACAAACTTAGGGAATTGCAAATTGCGGATGATTTGTTACTAGAGTTTAAAGTCCTTTGATTAATGTGTGGTGCTGGCAGGTATGAAATCCATTTCGGGAAGTATAACTGGAGGCACAAAACAAACTCAGGAAATGTTGGACTTCTGCGCTGCCCATAAAATTTTCCCGCAGGTTGAAATAATTCCTATCCAGTATGCAAATGAAGCTCTTGAGAGGCTCATAAAGAAGGACGTGAAATATCGGTTCGTGATTGATATTGAGAACTCCCTTAAGTGACACCAGAAGGGGAATAGTGTTTTATCTATGCGTGCATCTGTCATTTACATGAATTGGAGCTACCTTGGAGCCTGTAGGTTTACATCTACTTTCTGCCAAAGATTATTCAGGAACCATGTTCTGTATCTTGTTACTATTTATGGTTATTAACTTATGCTCAGGCGAGCCAAATATATATATTTGAGACAAAATGCGTAGGGTGGTAACTCTCCATTTATCGAACAAACTGAAACACCCGATATTTTTCGTCAATCATACTTGTGCAATGCGTATCATTGCTAAATAGTCACTGGTAAATTACTTGTATAATTTTCTGGCCAAAGTCAAGTTTATAGAGCTCTAATTAGATCCAGTCACAATATTGTTCCCGTAGCTAACGCCATGGTCACAATTCCACCCGTCTATTTAGAGGCTATTTGGGCATTTTTGCATTGTTTGAGTCGCCGTCTTTGAATATTTTTTTTAATGTCTGTCAAATTGTTTGGATTAATCATTTGAATTTTAAAAAGTAAAAGTTGTAGCAAAAATGCCTATTGTTTTTAACAATAATCCGTTTAGATCAAACCTATTAGTTGATTTTGTTTACCCACTAGGTGATGACTTGAATGGTGGTTTGTAATTTCCCAACTTGCAAGGATAGTTTCAGATTACTACTTTAGTAGCTTTCTTTCAGTGATAACACAGTGTGCGTTGATGTGCCTGCAAACAAAACTACACCTACATATCTAAGTTCTTTGATAATGTATGCTCTCAATTGGTTACATACCCTTCCAACAACTTTGGTAGAAGTATTTGAAAAGGCAGGACAGCAGCGCACATTTCATCAACCAAAACCTCAAACCTTGATCGGTGTTCAACCACTAGTAATCAAAACTCTTTTAGTCAACCTTTCACTAACGGTTAAAATCAAGCAGAATAGATGAAGGGAACACTACTGTAAGAACGAAAAGTAGAAACCACAACAAAATCCAGCAAACGATTTAACAATCCCATTGCAAGCTCATGTATAATACAAAATTCCTGGTAAATTCTATACAAACACAACACGCAGAACCAGAAAAAGGTCTTCCTCCAGGCCAAAAGGTCATTCACATTCCTCTGGACAGCTTACAACTATCAGTATCCAGGAGCACCGTGCATATACCAGTAATCTTCATCTTCATCTCCAAGTCTGTACTTGCTGAAATGGTTGACCCTAAATTTCCATTCTCCTTTGATCGGGTCATAGGAAACAAACTCAGCACCTTGGTCCTCAGCCTTCCTTTTGAGCATCTCCCTGTATCTATCAATTTTTGGGCCCCCTGTATAGTGATTTCCAGTCTTTCTGTCAATACATTTGATATTGAGAAGTGTTACCTCAGCAGGCTTGTTGAGACCCTGTCCCACAGGAGGCTTCTTGCTCTCATCCATGTAGACAATAACCTCACGATTATTAAATTGCATGAGGGATTCAAGATCAAGACGCCTCACATCAGTCTCCCCAATGAACTTGATACTACCATAGCCATGGCGCCCAACCACAAAATCCTTGACACGACAGCAGAATCCTGGTTTGGCCCTTTCCATTGCAGCCAGTTCTTGAATTCGAGGCTCTGTGTAGTAGTCAGAGTGACGGAGCTTCGGCATCAATGCCTCGATGTCAGCCCCATGCTCAAACACAATTGCTGCTTCACCAGCTCTGTGCCCAGTAAAAGTAATATAGGAGTCCTCTTTCTGGCCGTTGGAATGATCATCGTGGATTCCATTGAGTTTTTTGTCCCCCTTGTCAGGATGAACTCGTTCCTTCACAATGCCACCATTTGCAACTGGTTCTTCTGCAAGAACAAATTGAGTAGGGGAGAAAAAATAAGGACATGAAACTGATTTCACAGAGCTGTCATCTGTTACATGGTAAGTTCCTGACACTACTCATTGCTAGCTCGACAACACTTATTCAGGGTCTTGCCAGCATTAAAAAAAAAAAAAAACATGTTAGAATAGTTTGTGGTTTGTCCCACATTGCTTAATTATGTCATGTAATATATTGAGTATT